>BMAO01013653.1:0-77594 GCA_019973975.1 Trichonephila clavata
ACAAGCAAGCTAATATTGCTCCTTCTTCTATTGATCTGACAACACAATGCCAAATAGAGGATTGAGAGCTGCTGATGCAACCCAGTTCCCCCCACGAAAAAGACATTCTGGAAGAAAGTAATTCTGTATTGTAAATATTTTATTAGTAACAAGGCATGCAGTGTGGGCACAATAAGAGGGAGGAGATCCCGTAGATTATGTGCCAAGTTCCGTAGTGGCGATATAGAAATTGACCATAAGCCTGCAGCTGGTCATCCAGTGCGGTATACTGCGAACCATTTACGGCAGAAATTCGAGACCCGATCAACGTCAATGGTACTAAAGCCAGATCCAACTCTCCAGCACCACATCCCTGAAATTTGCGGCACAGGCATGGTGAAAAGCTAAAATATGGGTACTGTATGCCGATAGTTAACCGCATAGCCGCATACCAAAGGAGTTAAGTCTACGGTGCCCGAAGACCTGAAAATCTTTACTGGATCACGAGGTTAAAGTGCCATTCTTGCACCGTATCCTGACTGTAGAGGAAAAATTGGTATTGTACGACAATCATAAGTGCAAAGTACTGTGACTGCATAAAAGCGAACCTGGGAAACAGATCTCTGAACCAAACCTCCATCTACAGAAAATTCTTGTTTCCATTTGGTGGACTGCCAAGACGGTGGTTCATTCTGAATTCCTCCTGAGAAGCCAGACTTTTAGCTAAAAGCTGAACTGTACCACAAATATCTTCCGATATTCGGCAGTAATATTCATAGTGAAAAGCTCAAAACATAGGTCTGACATGCCCGAATAGAGGAACAAAGTGTACGGCTCCTGGAAACCTATAAATCTCTACTGGAGCGCATCATCCTCTGACTGTGGATGAAAGATAAGTGTCGTACGACAATTGTAAGTGCAAAGCACAGTGGCTGCATATAAGCGAACTTGCAAAACAGATCCCCAAACCAAACCTCCATCTTCAGAAAATTCTCCTCTTCGTTTAGTGGACTACCAAGACCGTGATCCATTATCCATTTCTTCCCAAAAGGCCAAACCATTAATACGGACTTGTACCGGCGTCAATTGGATCAATGCCACAGGAAAATTCACATAAAACAACCAATGCTGGTCAGTTGGTCCTGCAAGATGTAGCTCGATCCCATGTCTAATTTGGTAGCTGGAAAAAGGTCCAGGTGTTGAGGTATGAGCTGCTGCCACACCCACGTTATTCTACAGACCTGGCTTTGACTGATTATCACATGTTCCATAAGTTAGAGAGGTTTGTGAGGGACAAACAATTCTTAATCCAGGATGCTTTTATTCAAAGGGTCCGTTATTTCGTTGCCCAATGTTACGCCGAATTTTGCCACGTTGGCATTTTTTCACTCAAAACTTGTTGTGCGAAGTTTATTTCTGCCAATGGCGGCTACGTTGCCGAATAAAATCCCGTTTTCCTTTGGACTCGTGTTTTCTTTCATGTTTCATTTTCGGCCAATAATTATGGGAACCCAATAAAAATTATTAGTAATTAGCCTTGATTTATTTGAAAAAATGTCCAACTTATTTCACGCAAATACAATTTTAGATGTAAAAGCATAACTCTTGGAACTGTACATACCATCCTCATCATTAGCTTAGCTGCACTGGATGGGCCTTGGCTTTCTCCAGAACATTTTTCCTAGTAGCTCTCCTTGTCACCAGTTTGAAACCCTTATGGTTTTGAAAATAAGTGATAATAGATTTCATCCATCTGAGTCTTGGTCGTCCTCTGGTTCTACTATTACTAGTTCTATTTCTATGTTTGGATATCTTTCATGTTGGGCTAGTAGTATCCAAGCTGTGAGTATGCCCGACAAATCTGATTCTACTTAATTTGAATTTATTACATCAATGTCCTTTTAATTTTGTAAGTTTCAGAATTTGTTATTCTTCTTTAAAAATTACCCTTTAATTCCAACAAAAATGGTTCTCAGGATCTTTTTCTCAGAAATGGCAATAAATAAAAGTACTTTTATTGATAAATATTTTTATTTACAATGGGGCCATGGATTGCCATTGCAAGCCTAGTGCATTCCCGGAAGTTGGTATAACCTTTTTTAATTGCAGCATATAGGTGGAATACTAATAACCGCAAAGTAATTTTGACGCCCATTTTCCTCTCCAGATGGAGGTACCTCATCTCTGACGATGCGAAACGGTACTAGGCGTTTAATTTTGCCAAAAGCATCCAAGCCAAACAGACACTCTTGGAATTTTTAACATACCGCATAATCATACTACATGGACGCTGTCGATTTTCTGCATCAACCAACTTGGGCCGGAGTCGAACCCGCAGCCCCATTTCTCTTGTTAAACACAAATAAGAAAATATAGCTACTTATACCAAACGGATGTCAATATTGTAAGTGTGACCAGGTGTTAATGCATTTTTTTCCTCCTCGACACTGTAGAAGATGAATGGTGAATGGATGGGAAGGAATATTGGCAGGAATCAGATAAAAGATTCTTTCAAGAACACTTTAAAAGTATACATACTTCCTTCTCTAGTTGAACCTGCAAAAGAAATTTAATGCGATGCAGATTTAAGATTTCATTGAAGTGCATGCACAGAACTGTCAAATGTGTATTGCAATCCATTTTCTCAATTATGCACTTTATACAATGCCTTCCAAAAGTTAAGCCCGGAGAGGAAATGTTAATTTCCGTTAGCCAATCAGAATTAAAGAAGCTGAAATTTGCTGCAAAGGTAGAGATATGCAAATATGTTAGGGTGCCAATCACGGTTTCACGTTGAGAAATAGGGGAGACCAGGGCAAGATGACGAGCGGGGCAAGATGACTAATATCTTAATTTTTCCGTATCCCACTAGATAGCAGCATCAAATGAACACTACTGGCGCTCCTTTGGGCCTTTCGTTAAACTATAGTATAGACACACTGAAATCGCCCTTTTTGTGTTAATTGTGAAGCTTTGATTGTTTTTTGATGCCACGATATAACTTTTATGTATGTGTAAATAAGCTCTGCTACAGATATAGGTAAGATATAACGTTTATCTTTAATATTTATGAGTAACTTGGTTTAAATACTACTTACCATGAATAAATGTCAATTAATTGCCTTCCTTCATGGTTATGAGAGAGAATATTTTTAAACAGACAGTCTGGGGCAAGATGACTATCCGAAACACGGGGTAAGATGACGAGCTCGTCATCTTGCCCCGTGTTTCGGAGTTTATTAAACTTACTATTGTTGTCCATTCTATTAAATCCTGTGAACACTTGTTTGTCTGTGTGTATGTCCGAGTAATCTTGCGCTTCCCATCTCTTTTGGGGCTAAGAGGTGCATCGGATCGGGAAAGGTTTCATTCGAAAGGGGGTGACCAGAGGAAGGCATTTTTGCCATCCGCTAAGCTCCCCCCTAAAGAGGAAGGAATGTAACAATAATTTGTTGCTTTAGAGATACTGGCTTTTATTTGCCACCTTTTCTGATTTTTTGCTAGAAAACGAATGCTTCCTGAACTTGTAGAAAGAGCCCCACCAGGAACTGTAGGCAACTGTAGTGATAAGGGCTGGAACAATGAGGGCACCTTTTTCTCTTTTTTGAAGCACTTTTATCTTCATGTGAAACCAAGCAAAGAATCTCCTAATTTGTTGATTTTTGACAATCACAAAACTCATATAACTTTGCAGGCTATCTTATATTGCTGAGCGAAAAACATCATCATGGTTGGGTTGCAGTCGCACACATCACATCGTCTCCAGCCCCTTGTTGTGTCATTTTTCGACCAGTTAAAACGCACTATAGCCAAGCATGTGACAACTTTATGGTCACTCATCCAAAACAAACTATCACAGACAAAAATATTAGTGAAGTTTTGAGCATCACTTACTTCAAATCAGCTACAGTTGTAAATGCCGTTGAAAGGGTTTAAAGAATATGGGATCGAGCCTCATAATCCTCTTGTGTTTAGCGAACATGACTATGCTGCGGTAAAAACTACTAATCATGCTGCAGTTGGCGATGAAACTGAGAATAACAGTGCTAATCCTCAGACCCCGGTAATAGAAAACCAACATATATATCCTCCAGAAAAACCAGAACTTATGGCAAATGCTGATTCCGATGCACCAAAGAAGCCTGTTAGTGTTTTTTTTTATTTCAAACCATTGCCTAAAACAACATAATGTGAGAAAAAAAGAAAAAGCAAAAAATTAAGCTCTAGCATTCTTACAAGCACACCCATCAAAGAAATGTTAGAACAAAGGGAAAAGTAGAAGGAAGAACAGGAAGTTTTAAAAACAAACAGAGAAAAAAAGCTCCTGAAGCCAAAAAGGGAGCAAAAAAAAAAACTGTTCCCGTAGGCCTAAAACTATAAAATCCAGGCCAAACATTCCAGTTGCATCAACTTCAAAGGACGGTGTTATAAGATGTCCTGCTTGAGAAAAGGAACCCTCCAACAGAAGAATGGATCCAGTGCTGTAAATGCCAAGAGTGTTGGCATGAGGAATGTTCCAATTATAAAAATGTCATTTTTATTTGTGACTATTGTTAGGTACACAACTAAATACTTCAACATTACGTTACAATGCATTACGCTTAGTTTGATACTTTGTAAGTTGTAAAAACACAGTTATCATTTATTAAGCCATGTAAGACATTCAAAAGATAAAATATGCTCAACCTTTTTCAGTGTCGCCATCTTGCACCAAGGCAAAAGTCATCTTGCCCCAGTATTGGGGCAAGATGACGATTTGTTAAGGTAATGGAAAAATAAAATAATCATTAATATCTTTTATTGGAAAAATTAAATGGTAATATATTTTAATACTACAAAGGACTATTCTAACAGTTCATGTAAAATTGATTTTACTACCCTTAAAAATAAATTAATAAACAACAAAAAACTGTTAACGTCGTCATCTTGCCCCGGTCTCCCCTACGCCAACAAGACAGTCGTATAAGAAGGTGGCATTGTGAAGGGTTACAGGATTTACATATGTAAATGCTGATGAAGGGTGTTTAGAATATCCTTGCGATTTGTTTTCAAGCTAGGCGTGTTTCTATTGGTTCCGGAAGACGAGTGGAAAAATCGGCTGGTAGTTGGACACATTGAAGCAGGACAGTTTATCACAGATAATGTTCGTTTTTTCGGGGTTCATCATTCCATCATTTCACAATTATGGAAACATTTCAAAACCCTCCAAACAGGTGTCCGAAGATCTGTAATCTGTCGTCCAAGAGTTACGATCCCCGCTGTAGCCAAGCAGAATCAAAGATCGACCTGCACACGTATGGCATCTATGGTTACAGCGGCCATTAGTAAGACAATATCTTCCACTACTATTCGCCGAAGGCTGTATTTGAATGGTCTGTACGCCCGGGTACCCCGAGTTTGTGTTCCTTTATCCGTCTAATTCAGAGGGGCATAACTTAAGTGATACCACCAGCATGTGCTATGGATTGTGTCTGATTGGAGCACCATTATGTTCACAGATGACTCCAGATTAGTCTTATAACGCGATGATAAGTGTGTAAAGGTCTAGAGGGAACAAGGCACACGCAATTGGCCCGAGAACATCACGCATTTGGCGGTGGAAGCCTCAAGGCCGAGACAGGGATTTCAATGTGATATCGCCCCTACCTGCGCATCTACAGGCGCGGTTCTGTGACGGATGCACGGTATACAGATGAAGTCATAGATTCCACACTGTGAAATTGTACGCTGCAGCAGTTGATCTTTCGTTCGTTTTAATCAGCAATAATGCGCGTTCCCATAGAACTGCCATCGTTGACGAAATTCTGGATAGTGATGATACTGCATGTATGGAGTGAGGCTTATTCACTGGACTTAAATTCGAAGGAAAAGTCTTGGGATGTCATTGGCCTTGCTGTATGTAGATGTTTTCCACCTCCAGCTACTCTAAGAGAATTAGAAACTGCGCTACAGAAGGAAAGAAAACTACTGGACTCAGCGATCGTTCATCACCTTGTAATAAGTATGATTACAAACTGTACACTTTGCATGAAGGTGAAGGGTGCTTACACACATGCTATTAAAGTCAGTTTTTTTTACTTTTTGTATTTAAACGTCATTTGTTTGCGACACAAATATGACGTCATTTTATAATTTATGAAAATTATATATATATATATCCTTGTCTGGAATTCTTTGTTTTGTTTTATGAATTGACAAGTACTGTTTTGATTGACACAAAGCTGCTTGCAGCATTTCGTGTCAATCAAAACAGTACTTGTCTATTTTAGTTTTGAACCGTAGTCAAGTTACGAGGATGACACCTGAGCTGGCACCCCATCTCTTAACTACCACACCAATGGAAGGACGTTTGAGCTCTCGACAGATTTATCGTGCATCATTCCCCTACTCGGCGGGAATTTAATGGTACTGGGCTCGAACTTTAAAATTATGGAACCAATTGCCTGTGCGTTAAGCACGGTTTCCAGAGTGAGGGGCGAGGACCCTGTTCCACGTATTACTCCACAGTATGCAACAAAAGTGTTTACGTAAAAAACCGTTTTAAAGATTGATTAGGTATACACTTATATTACAATATTAAAAATTCATATGGCAGTTTTTAATAGCTTGGCTAAATTTTTTAAATTTTAAGGGTACCAACACATTATATACTTTAAAAAATCCATTTTTCAACTGTAGTTTTTTTTAATCTTGCATTTATTGAAGATATGAAACTTTATATGAAGATATAACTAATACAAAACAATAAAAAACTGATAAAACAAAAAAAAAATTATGATTTTATTACATATATTCATGATGCAAAGTATTTACGTATATATTTATATTACCTAATTTGCAATAATAGTTCATTGCGTCAATTTATATAATCCAGCAAAAAGAGTTTTTGCTTTTTTTTTTATTTCCTGTGCATTCAGAATCGATGCCGGGTTTCGTATCGGCATCAATCTGGGATATGTTGGATCCGTTAGTTCTGGCAACAAGCAATTGAAATAAAAAGATTCCAACTTTTTTAACATTTTATCACGCCAAAAATCATTGTCCCTGAATATCTTTTCTATTTTACAGCCTTTTTTTTATCCACATTAAAAAAAAGCAATATTCATTTTCTGTTACTTGCAATTGCCCCTGTACTTGGTAAAAGTAATCGTGATTTTTATTTATTTGTATCGGCCGAATCTATCAATTTTCCAGAAAAGAAATTTATTTAAACTTATTTCTTCATCAGAAGCTATGTCTTGGCAAGAAAGGGGACATTTCACCTCCATCGTCAACTAAACCATCGAGAGCGGCTGCTAAGTATTGCAGTTTTGGATGTATGAAAAAGGTGGAATAAAAAAAAGAGGACAGCTTTTTCTACAAAACGTATTTGTAATTATTTTCAATCACTGACTCAAACTTTCCTAAGAATGACGTAATTGAAAAAAGTTTCTTGAATGCGCTATAGGTTCTTAGAAAACAAGACCCATTGGGGGTGGAGGGAGGGAATCTCTGTTACATAATTCACCGAAGAGTCATAAATTGCCACCTTTCACCAATGAAACGTAGTGGAAATTTCATGTATCCTTCCGCAAGAAAGCGGAGTTTCAAGTTTACTTTATCCTCTTTCCAAATATTCAATGTTGATTTTTTAATTACTCACAAATAAATTAGTTTAAAAATTTTAAAGTATATGCGTTTGAAAGAGCATACAAAAATAAAGGTTTCCCTCGATTTACTTTTTTTATCCGACAATTGAAAATATTTTTATGATATGTTAATGTACTAGATGTAAATTTTTAAATTTTTAATAAATATTTAAAAATACTTACAAAATTTTTTTGAAAAATCGAAAACAAGAGAAACGTTGATTTTTGTTTTCGATCTTTTGGATGCATTTTATTCCATACAATTAAAAACAATACTTTAGACGTAAATAGAAATATAAGAAATTCCATAGCATTAACATTACGCTCGGTATTTTGTGGTGGCGTGTCAACCGGAGCTTTAAGGCGCATTAACTCTGCGCGTGCTTGGAGAGAAAGAACTCACGGAAATTGTTTTCGATATGTTCACAGTATGGAATTGTTGAAAAGGAGTGATAGACTCGAAAAAATTGTAATCAAATAGCGTAAGGCAGGCTGAGGCAACATTTCGACAGTTTTTAATTCTTAGCGATCATTCGGGAAAAGTGTTCCGGGATGTTATCCTGATCAGAACTCGGTTTTTGTTGATTGAGGCTGGATACTAAGCTTCCAGAAAGTTTTGCATATGTTGCGATGTCGATAAAGGTTAAATTTCGTTGCATGAGGAGAGGGAAATGTAACATGCCTTATGAAGATTTTTCTGGATGTAGGCGTTGTTTCCTTGTGTCTGATTTTCTGAAATGATTTCAATTTTCGTCTGCCACTTGCTTGCTTCATGTTTTCATGGTGTGGAAATTTAAAGAGAGGGGAGTTACAGCCAGGTGTCACTGAACCAATACTCATAATTACGAGATCTGCCGTCCACGTATTTCATCTGAGTACAATGGTTTCTAAAATAAACAATCCGTCTAACCGATCGTGAGATGTAACATAGTTTGTTATGCATTAACCGAACCTTATTTTCGTGTGGATGTTGAGACGACCTTTGAAATACAAACCAAAGAATCGTACCTCTTGATTGGTATCATAATTTGAACTTTCGAAGTCGAACACGAACAGCTCTCATGTAATTCTGGAAAGACGTTTAACCAACCAATCATTATCGCGCTTTTAGAAGAACGAAAAAATACAGTAAATGTTGATGTACTTGTATTAATTAACGCAATATATCTGACACGGCTATAATTGTCAGAATAAACTTGTCTTATCCGCAAGTGTATTTTTTTCTAAAATTTTGTTTATGTATTTCAAAATACAAATGATATTTTTAAGTAATTTCAATAGCACTTCACCCACAGAACTTTAATACATCTCCCATTTTCATTTCATGCAATGGGCTAAATTCACGTGACGTCATATTCACATGATAATGACAACCACATGTTGAAACATGTGTTTTCGTGTTGAAAAAAAGCGTGTGCATGAGTAGTTTAACGATATTTACAGCACCACTGACCATCAGCTTGAAGGTAATGGCTTCGGCTGCCCCCTAGATGTAATATCACAGACGCCTTCAAAGGTGGGATCCACGATGAGTAGCAATGGCGTCGTCTTTTCAGACGAATCCACATTCTGTTTATAGAATCATGGTGTTCGCATCTGCATTTGGCGGTATCATAGAGAATGCACATTCGATATCGTCACACTGGCGCATCATTTAAAGTGATGAACCAGTAGGACAAGAACCCTTTGCAAGCACGTCTCGGTCACCTTTTGTTCGCATTGATGGTACTTTATACCAGAGCTTTGAACCATAATTTTTTCGTTCAGGTTCAACTAAAAAAGAATATCAGTTCAGGTCGGTTTTCATTCCGCCAAAAATGACGGTTTTCGGTGAGTTCTCCGAATGAACAATTTTAATCATGTTTGCTCTTATCTTAAATCATCTATACTTCTAGTTCATTTAATTGAATAAAATCTGAATCTTCTACAAGTTGTTTCGTGAGGAACTGAAACATAAAGGACAAGTGAACATCAAAATAAGAAATAGAGAAGCAATATACATGTAATGATGATAATTATAGGGTTGACGCTGAATTAGAAAATATTGATAAGTTGGTTACAGTAACAAAATGACTGAAGATATATCGAACCGAAATAAACGGATATTTGTTTTCGGCTCAGCTCCTGTTCGAAGCCCAGCATGGTTTTTCTCCAGAAAGCAGTTTTATAATCATACAACGCAATCGATAGAATTTTACCTAGAGTTGCGGTTCTTAAACTTTCGTTTGCCACGGCCTTCTTTTTGCATCAGCCTGATATCGCGGTCCTCCAAGAACTTGAAGACTTTATTTCTTCCAACAATGGCTGAGGGAGTTAAAGGTACCTCAATCATCCTAAGACTACCCCTGCCACTTATAAAGACTTTGTGATGGAACTGTACGGGCTTATACTAATTCCTTCTTTTCCCCTTTCAATAAAAATATTTATTTCAACCAATCTTCATCGAGAAACTAAACGTGATTTATGTAAATAAGGAATATTATATAAATTCGGCTTTCGCGAGTTGAAGAGAGGGGAGTGAGAAGTCAAGTTAAGTAAAGTGAAGAGAGTGAGAAGTCGACACGTAGTTGTTGACAAGTTAAGCGAGGTTGATACTTTTGATCTGCGCAAAGAGAAGTGAATTCGAAGATTGAAAAGCATTGAAATTAAATATTAAGGAGCGTGGAGTCTTCGTCAATTCATCCAGCTAATTTGAGTGCCTGAAATTCTCTGTGAAGGATCTGCAGCATTAAGAAACAAGGTACCGTAAATTTGATTAAGTAAAATCTTATTAGTAGTGTGCGGTGTAGTTGTAAATGTGCGCGTTTAAGTTATCTTAGATTCAGTTGAGGTACTGTAATATTTTCCCTGCTTGTATATATCTCACCTCTGCACTCTACCATAGTTATGTACCTTAATTAGAATTGTGTTGTGTCTATTCTTAATAATTGATAAGAATTAATCAATCAGTTTGAATTGGAATAATGTCTTTAGATCATTTAGGTTCCTCCATCTAGCCGGGTTTTCAGATAGACAGGAAGGTATTAATGTAAGGGGTGGCTACAGGTCACCACAACTTTTTTAAGACTTATCTTTTTCTTTAAAAAAATAGTAAATATCCAATTATAAAAATATTACAAAATACAAATTTCAAATAAATAAATAATGTTACGTTCTATTCACAGCTCTATTTGGTTGCTAAGAATAAATATTCTTGATCGAAATCGAGTTTTTTCAATGGGGGCAATTAAGTGATCTAGTCTAGGGCGGTACATCTTTCCTCGAGGTCTTTCTGAATTTGTAAACGTGGAAACATTAAATGAGAGACCTCTAGGATAGCGATGGGTTGTTCGGGGGTCCGCCAATTACAGTTTATATATATATAAGAACCATTTCCCTGGAGGAATAGCGAATAGAATTCGTTACATACTTACCGATTCTATAAGCCTCCGGTTCTTTAGAATCATTCAAGTGAAGGTTTGAGCTGTAACACATTTTGTATACACCTGCGTATGAATCCATAACAAAGGTTTCCTTCAAGCTCGGAGAGAAAATCGACTTTATGGGCTTTTTACTCCCGAAACCCTCGAAAAGAGACTTCGATTCATCCTTCTTACTGTGTAGATATAGAAAAAGAGTAATTAAAAATCGCGTGAACAGTGAAATCTTAGAAATCGTCAAACACAGAAATCGAATTCAAGAAATCGTCTTATTACATAAAAAAAACCCTTTGAATAAAACATTTTTTTACCATTAAATTTTTTATTTTCTTTTGTAGTTTTAATTTCTAGATGCCATCATTACAAACGCAGCGCCGGTCACTACAAACCAACCTGCCTATTCTGAATGTTTTTGTAGTCTGATGGAGCACTAAAACAACTCTGTTGTGCTAGAGCTTTGCAGGATGTAGACCAAGGGGGTGGGCAGATTTTCCTAGGGTACGGGCTACTTTTAATTTTTCGAGGTGTTGCGGTCCACTCAATGTCAGTGGCAAACACAAGGGAGAGAAACCACGGATCCACGCCCTCTTACAAAGCCCTTGATTTTTTTTTCCAGACTGATTATAATCCCATGTTTATAGTACGTAAAATTTAATTAAGTATTTGTAATTAATAATAGTTTTATTATTCATTATCTAATTATTATTAATTATTTATTTATTCAGTAATTTATTTTACCGTTTTTCGCTGATAATCTGAAAATAAAAAATTATTCGGAATATGTGTACTTAACTACAGAACTAAAACAAAGAACTAACATTTTTAAAAAACTTTAAAGCAAAACGCAAGATACAAACATAATAATAGCCACAAAAATATAATATCAAATTTTGCATTATTTTCAAACAATTCAAAATACACTACTGGCCACCGTAAATGCAACACCAAGAAAGACAAGAGATAACACAACAAAGATTATTTTGCTGATAACATGTTGACCAAGTATCAAATGATTCAATTTATAGATTTCTGTGAAGTGTGGCTCCTGTCAGAATCAGTAGCCAGAGTAGTCGCTATTGTTGGAGATCACCGCTGCCACACGCCTCGGCATTGATTCAAAGAGACTTTGGATGTGTTCTTGGGGTACAGCAGACCAAGCAGCTTCAACACGTTGCCAAAGTTGATCTGGTGTGGCAGCTGAGGGTGTAATCTCGGTCAATCGTTGAGCAACCATGGACCACATGTTTTCCATCGGCGAAAGATCAGGAGAGCAAGCCGGCCAGGGAAGCAATTCAATATGGTGTTTGACGAAGAACCTTTGGACAAAGCGTGCCACGTGTGGTCGCGCATTATCCTGTTGAAATATGGCTGCGGCCCTGAAGGTAATGAAGGACAACTGGCTCCAACACCTCGGAGATGTAGCTGGCCAACACGCTGGCTGTTTAAAGTACCGGCAATGCGTACTAGAGGAGTGCGAGAGTGATATCCAATACCGCGCTGCATACCATAATACCCGGTGCAGGACCAGCGTGGCGGTGCATAACGCAGCTGTTCAGCATCCTCTCTCCACGGTGTATCCAGACTCGAATCCGACCATCGTGGTATTGCAGACAGATGCGTGACTCGTCAGTAAAGACAACTTCATTCCATTCTGCCACCCACATCCTTCTTTCATTGCACCATTGGCGGTGGAGACGTCTGTGGTTCTGCGTCAAGGGTAGACCAAGCAATGGACGTCTTGCGCACAGACCACTCTGCTGTAAACGGCGTCGAATGGTACGCGCAGACACTGAATGATGCGTTGCAGACTCAATGTGCTGTGCTATGGTTTGTGATGTGACTGATGCGTACAATTGTCCCTGCCATGCGCACAATTTGCTTTTCCTCATGTGAAGTGGTGCACTGAGGTAGATGCGATCGACCACGTCGGTCCGTCGTACCCTCCTGCATCCAATGGTCACATATCCGCATTACAGTTGTCTGGTTTCGTCCAACACGACTACCGATTTCCCTGAAAGATAATACACAATCTCGGTAGGCCACTATCCTTCCTCTGTCGAACTCGGATACTTGATCAAAAGCTGATCGCTGTTTTCTACGAGACATAACTGATCATTTTTTGAAAAAACCATAAGAAAAACACGATTGCCGAACTTGAAATCGTCGAAATCTCCAAGCCTTAAATAGCGCTTTGAGGTGGCACCACAGGCGTGCGTGATGTGTGTCTGCACTGAATATCTAATCATTTGCATATCTCACCTCCGCTAATGCATGTTGTAAATTTCATGTTATTTGCATGCTTCCTTCAGGGTGTTGCATTTACGGTGGCCAGCAGTGTACATTAAAAATAAAACATTTTTTCTGAAGTTAGTTTTCGTGGTTATAGTTAGTAGAAGACTTTGTCTGCATACTGTCATCCAATCTTCAATATTTCGGTATACAATAACTGACAGCTAATCTTCAGGCGGTCACTCCAAAATGTCTCAGCGGTTCACCTGTCGATCGCGATCGACGTAATGCCCACCCCTGTTGAAGACGCTCGAGTTTGAAGAACGCCATGATTATATAGAAGGAAAACGAAGATGCCTCATGTCTGCTAAAAAGCGGCAGAGATGAGCAGGACGATTTCGAAGTAGGGTAGAGCGATTTTCTTGCACGAATGGATAGTTTTCCTGATGTCTGCTAATTATAACTCATCTCAGTCCATTTTTATTATTTTACAAATACCTTAAAGGTTTTTCCTCGGGAGGATCATTACACATCTGTATAAAAATCTGACATAACATTACACTGCTGACTGTCACCAGATGAAGTTAGGTGACGAGTTGGTAAATTCAAACAAAAGGAAAAAAAAATCTTTGTACATGATGATTTTTATTGAAACAAAAACACTACGAAATAATTCGAAGGCGGCACTCAGTACAGGAATCTTATTCAGCGACGCCAGCTACGTATTATCTCGTAACGTTTCTTTTTTCAATAGAAATTTCCGTAAAGATCATTACAATATCATATCAGTCACTTTATATTACTATATTTTGTAAAATGTCATGTTTCCTTTAAAATAAAATCTTGGCGCTCATGGCAAGATGCTCGTGGCAGTGAATGAGTTAATAAAACAAAATATGCAGGAAAAAAAAAACAAATTTTGTGTCTACAAATGGAATTGAAGCAACATCGAGAAGTTGCAAAAGATGACTTCCAATAATTCTTGAAGAAGACCATCAAAAGTGTATACACTCAAGAGCCAAAACATCATGACCACCCCTACATTTTGCAATGAACTCGCCTGGATGACGTGGAAGGCACGTGATCAGGTGAAAGTGGTATTTAACTGCTGCTGGAGAGTCTAAAGAATCATTCTTTTACTTACTTCTGTGTGTGATGGAAAAGGCTGCGGATCTAAGCGAGTTTGATAGAGGGCAGATTGTAATGGCTCAAAGGCTCGGAACAAGTATCTCCGAAACTGCACGACTCGTGGGTTATTTGCGATCTACAGTTGTTAGTACTTATGCAAAGTGGATGAATGACGGTGAAACCAGCAGTAGACGGCATGGTGTTGGACGTCCACACGCTATCAAAGAAAAAGGTTGTCGGAGACTGTCTTTCATGGTGAAGCAAAACTGGAGCCAGACAGTGGCTCAGCTGACAGCCCAATACAATGCAGGGCCAAGAAGAATAGTATCAGAGCACACTGTTCAACGGACACTGTTGGATATGGGGCTACGTAGCAAACGTCCCACTCGTGTGCCTTTGCTGACCAAGCGTCATCGCCAACTGTGCCTGTGCTGTGCCCGGGAACATCGCGACTGGTCCATGGATCAGTGGGAGAGAGTTGCCTTATCAGATGAATCACGGTTTGTCATTCATCCCGCCGTGTCAGGATGCGCCATCTTCCAGGTGAACAGTTGCTCCCTCAATGTACAGTAGATCATACACAGGCTGGTGGTGGCGCTATTATGCTTTGGAGGACGTTCTCTTGGGCGTCTCTGCGACCCGAGGTTATGGTAGAGCAAACCATGAATGCTACAGGGTATCTGAACATCATTGCAGACCAGTTGCATCCTTACATGGCCTCTTTCCAGCTGGAAATGGAATGTTCCAACAGGACAACGCCCCGTGTCACAAAGCTAAAATTGTGTTGGAGTGGTTCCAGGAACATGATGCTGAATTCCAGTTAATGTCCTGGGCGCCTAACTCACCGGATCTCAATCCGATAGAACACATTTGGGATGTCATGGGATGGCAGCTCAAAGTTCAAAGACCACCAATTCGCAATATCTCGGATTTGAGTGACCGTTGCTTAAACATCCAGTACAATCTGTCTCTGGCCATCTACCAAGAACTTGTGGCATCCATGCCAAGGCGGGTTGAAGCTGTGTTGCGCGCCAAAGGTGGGCCAACTCGTTATTGACAGGTGGTCGTAATGTTTTGGCTTTTGAGTGTATTATCATCCAAGCAGACTATTGTGTTTATAGTTATACATTGGTATTTCTAAATATCCTTTATTAATTTGATATCAGCACGTAACAAGCCTAGTCGTGTTCACACTTGCCAAATTAGGCGATAACATTACAATACGGTTACCTTGTTTTTACAAGCTTTTATTTAACTTGCAATGTATGTAATTTGTTCGGGTGGAATCTTGCAACTTAATTTTGAAGCTTATATCTTCAACCGATTGAGCTGAATTTTTGTATACATATTTAGTTTGGATGATAATGCATGTTTTGACTATTTATATTCCGATATTGCAATTAATTAAAAGATATTAATTAAAAAGATTAAAAAACTGGTTTTGGGCGCCAAATTCGATATGTCTGCATTATTGTAATAATGTTATTGTTACAACAATGACAAAAGTTGGCGTTGAAAATCGGTTTTCAGCCAAACTGGAATTTCATAACGGAGCTCTGTTGACTGCATTAATTAACTTTGTTTAAAAAATAAAGGCTTTTAACATGCGATTAACTTGAAGTGTAGTATTATTAAAATCCTAATTTCTACAACGTATGACCTTTTTTCTTACAAATTTCTATCGATTTTCTTGGATTTAAATTCCAAACAAAAAATGTAGAGCTATTCTTCAAGTAGATTGATACATTGTATACCGTTCTCAACACTGCCAAGTTAAACTGAGATGGAGTATTGTAAAAATTCTTTAAAAAATTCTTTTAATTCTTTGATTTTGAAAATTGAACTTGGTGATTGCAACGGCTTGTGAGTTCAACTCTTGTGTTTTTTTTAAAAGCTTTTATTTAACTTACAATGTATGTATGTATGTATGTATGTATGTATGTATGTATGTATGTAATTTGTTCGGGTGGAATCTTGCAACTCAAATTTTGAAGCTGATATCTTCATCCTATTGAGCTAAAATTTTATATACACGTTTAGTTTGGGTGACAATGCATGTTTTAACCATTTATATTCCGATATTGCAATTAATTAAAAACGTTAAACTAGTTTTGGGCGCCAAGTTCAATATGTCAGTATTGTTGTAATAATGTTATTGTTACAACAATGACAAAAGTTGGTGTCGAAAATTGATTTCAGCCAAACTGGAATTTCATAACGTTGCGCTAATGACTGTATTGATTAACTTTGTCTAAAAAATATTTACATTTCTACAACGTAAAAATCTAATTTCTGCAACGTATGCAATTTGTTTAGAAATTTCTATCTATTTTCTTCGATTTAAATTCAAAAAAAAAAAAAGTAGAGCTATTTTTCAAGTAGATTGGTACATTGTATACCTTTCTCAACGCTGCAAAGTTAAACTGAGAGAGAGCATTGTAGAAATTCTTTAAAAAATTTATCTAACTTTAATCTATGAAACTCAGACAAAAAATAATTACAGAATCGGAAAGATCATTTATTTTGTCCCACTAAGGTATAATGTTTTTTACGAAATAATAATATTTGTATTTCTTACGATTTTTTTTTAAATAATTCAAAATCGATGCGTTTTTATGAAAATAATGTCTAAATCGTTGCGCATGAAATTTTGTTTTTGTTTAAATGAATCGACATTCCTTACTAAAACAGCTCATGCTTTGCTTTTTTAGAATTAGTCATTTAAAAAATAAAATGCCAAAAACTTTTTTTTTTACGATTTTTCAAGAAATACTCAAAATTTTAATTAAACATTTAATAACTTCGTCATTTATGAAGAAAATCTCATGAATTTTTTTTTCGTGTGTAGGACAATATTACCCAAGATCTGTACGAATATTGAAAAAATTGCTTAAAAATTACGGATTTTAAAAAAGCTTTTTTACTTTTAATTTACTTCAAGTTTGATTCTGTGGTTTGACACCATTAGTTTATTTATTTAATTATTATTATTATTGTAATGCATTTTTTTGTAATTTTATATTTTTTACTATGTACATTATTTTTTTATTATTTGTAATTATTACAGTATAACAAAAATAATTTTTCTTTGTTTATATTTATGACGGTATACTTACTAATTCCAGCCGATTTTAATTCGACTTTTTAACAAACTTAAACATCGCCACACTTCGCTTTGCCTAAATTGCAACGTTTACCTTCTGTCTTTTTTTTAATTAACACGCTTTTATAAGTTTCACTTGCATGTAACGGAATCTTGGAACTCGATTTTCACCCACTTAAAAAAGTCAGATTAATTCGAAATTTTGCACACTTGTCAAGGACCGATGACAATACAATAATTTCATAATTTTGTTCCATTTTTCTAATCAGGATCATCAGGAATCACGATAATCAGATTTGACGACAATTCCATATTCCACGTCCAGATTTGGCAACTTATTGCACATACAATTTTCAGATTTGGCGACTAAATCGATATACCATTTTCAGATTTGGCGACAAATTCCATATACCGTTTCCAGATTTGGCGACTAATTCCAGATTTAGTGATTCAAAGAAAAAAGGTGTAACCCTACAGCGAGTGTTTTTAATTTAAAGCTATTTATATGCAAGTATAAAATACACTTGTCTGGAGTTTATAAAAATAAAACAAACAAAAAAAGTGTTCTGTATGTGAGAAAGTGTTCTTACTATAATATAAACATTTTTCTGAAAATTAAAATTAAAAAAAAGGCTCGTGATGTGAAAAAAATAATTTCTGTTCTAACTGCAAAATATTTTTTATATTTTTATAAAGCAATACGTTTAGAAGTGATGATACGAATTAACATTATAGCAATACGTTTAAAAGGTGAGAATACGATTGACACTTAATATTACCATGTTTTTACTAACTTGCTTTCTTTAATGTCCATCCGGGTGGAATTTTGTAATTGATTTTAAACTGTGTGACTTTTCGATGAGCTAGAGACTTGAACTTTAAACCATATCTCAGAAGCGGATGACAATGCATGAAAAAGTGAAAAAAGAAGGGGGAAAAAAACGAATAAGAGGAATTTTATACTTTTTAGTCCGTTATAAAAACATGGTACATTAATTTTTTTTAATTCGAACTTTTTTTCTTCTTACCACACATTTTATTTGTTTGACCTGTTCTATAGAGACGGAATCTAATATATATCGATACGGGACTCATCCAAGGCCCCGTAAACAGAGAGAATAAATACACTTCAGACCCTTTAATTAAAATCCATTGAAGAGCAAGACTTATTCCAGCAGCCACGTATATGTAATTCTGGCTTCAAATATCAAACTCAAGGATAAAGTCAACAATGAATAAATGATAGTTTAAAAAACTAAAATAGCACGCTTTTATTGTAGATAGAACTAAAAAATGAAAAATAAATTATAATTAAAAAAAAAAACTAAAGAACACGCTTTTATACTGAATCGAACTAAAAAGTAAAAAAATAATTCTTAATGTAAGAATAAAATGATGATCGAAAAAATTAATGTCATTGGGGTAAAAGCGTGGGGTACAATTTCGGAATTGAAAGAAATTAAAAACTATAACAATTGATATATTTATAGAACACCCCACGCTTTTACCCCAATGACATTAATTTTCTCGTTCATCATTTTATTCTTACATTAAGAATTATTTTTTTACTTTTTAGTTCGATTCAGTATAAAAGCGTGTTCCTTAGTTTTTTTAAAATTATAATTTATTTATTTCGAAAATGGATATTTTGAACATTATTGGTGAGTACTAGAGATTTTTTTGAAAGAAAAAAAAGAATATTAGGGCTCCGCTTTTACTTTCTATGGACGAAAAGAATTGCTGAATTCGCACTTTCTGTGTACTTTGTTTTTTAATGGTTCTGTTTCTTTCATTTTTAATTCTCATTCTTGATTTCACTTTTTTCAACCGTCATGAAATGAGATAAGTATGTCAACAATATAAAAATAGTTTAGAGCAGGGGTCTCCAAACTACGGCCCGAGGGCCACATCCGGCCCGCGGACAGATTTTGTCCGGCCCGCGGAGAGCTAGCATACTTGAAAACTCCTTTTAGAGAACATATTTTTTATAGCAAATTAAATTTAGTTTACTGAAGTATTCTAATTTTATGTTGAATAATTATTAATATGACATCTACATTGATATGGTCATGGGCCAACTACTCATAACATTGTTGTAGGCTTATTGTTATTGTTTTTGTGATAAATTGGATAAAGAAACACAGAATTGTAATGAGTAAAGACATGTATAATGTGCAGAAAATTTAATTAAGTATATAAAAACTAACAAATTATTGAAATGAATCCAACTAACATTTTATACATTTTAAATAAAAACATAACTTATAACAAGCATAATGACATATGAAATACTAATAAGATTTATGTAATTGAGATTTTCCACTGACAATAGTTTGTAGTAGTGGACTAATTTTACTTGTACCAATTATTAAAAAGATTTAAGATGCTCATCAGTTAATTTTGATCTGTAAACATTTTTTATGTACTTCATTTTTGAGAAGGTCTTCTCACACAAATAAGTAGTACCAAAAACAGAAAACAGCCCACGAGCAAATTTATGCAAATTATCAAATTGTGTCAGTGGAAGACTCTTATAAAATTCCAACAAAGATGAGTTTTGATATTTGTTCTTAATTATATCACTGCACTGTAGATCAATCATTTCCATTTGAAGTTCCGGGGCTAGGATTTCAATGTCAGTATCAAAAGGATTCTGAAAAATCTTAATTTGATTCGCAATGACATCAAAGTCCGAGAAACGAGTATCAAAATTTATTTTCAAAGCACTCGAAGTTTCGATTGCAAAATCGATAGGAAACTCAGTCTCAGTGGTGTGGCTGAATATTTCACATGTTTTAAAATGTGAAAAACATTTACTCCGTAGTTGTGATTGAAACAGTATCAATTTCTTCCGGAATGATTTGATATTAGTGTATAAATCAGGAAGATGCTGGTTTTCTCCTTGCAATCTCAAATTCAGTTCGTTCACATGTTTTGTCAAATCAACATAGAATGCTAACTTCCACAGCCATGCGTTGTTTTGTAATTCAGTAAGCGGGCGATGCTTTTCATTCAAAAAAATTTCGATCACGGCTCGAAGTTCAAAAAAGCACTGAAGGACTTTCCCACAACTAAGCCAACGTACGGCAGTATGATAAGCATTTTCTCCAATCTCTTCAATAAATTGTCGGAATTGTCGGTGATTCAGCCCAAAATATCTGATAAAATTAACAGTTGATATGACTGGTTTCAGAACTTCAGACATATCCAAACATTTTCCGCACAAAGACTGTTGATGAATGATACAATGTAAGACTAATGGTTTTGAACCACCGTCATTTTCTACAGCCTTTGACACAAGAGCGACCACTCCTTTATCTTTCCCACTCATGTTTTTGCCTCCATCAGTTGTAATACATTTCAAGTTTTTCCATCGAAGGTTCTTTTGATTAATGGCCATTTCAACTCCTTTAAAAATATCTCTACCAGTAGTTGTGCCATGAATACTATACATATCAAGAAGTTCTTCATGCACTTCATAGCTTTTATCTAATCCTCGATTATAAATCAACACCTGAGCAGTATCTGACACATCCGTTGACTCATCCAAGGCCAAAGAACACCACTCAACATGTCCATTTTTGTCGAACAGTTGAGAGGATATATTTTCAGCGATGTTTTCTACCCTTCGAGCCACAGTGTTTGCTGACATACTGACAGTTTTTAATAAATTTACCTTTTTAGGGCACATTTCTTCGGCTACTGCAATTATGCATTCTTTGATCATTTCTCCATCGGTGAATGGTTTTCCACGTTTTGCAATTTCAAGAGCCACACGAAAGCTGGCACGAGTTGCAGCCTCTTGTTCAGTTTTGAGTTTTGTAAATGAAGATTGCTGCGATTTCAATCCGCGCTTCATAGCTTCGAATTTTTCTGTCCGTAAACTTCCTGTATATTTTGAGTAATTTTGAAAATGTTTGTTTCATAATGACGTTTAATGTTATATTCCTTGAGAACGGCTATGCTTTCATTGCAAATCAAACATAGCGCCTTGTTACTGGACTCAATTACGAAATACTGAATGTTCCACTGATCTTTGAATTTTCTGCATTCACTATCAATTTTTCGCTTCTTTTCCATACTACTAAATCATACACAAAAGCAACAATTCAAATCAAAATACTGTTACAAAGATGTCTTAAACTTAAACACGCACAAACACGTTTTAAGGAGGTACGCACTATTTTATTTCACAACAGTGTCATAGGAACTGACTTGTGGTTGCGCCACTAGCCTTCTTATATATTCCAATTACTGCCATCTAGAAGTGAGTGGAAGACACCAGAACTTTCTCGAACCAACGAGATTATTCTGTACGTGCTATTAGCGCCATCTGTTAGTGATAGAAGGTACTACATATTTCCGCTTGTGTCCACCAGATGTCGTGTCACGTTACTTCTCATGGCTCGTACTCTACGACTAATCTAGAAATTACAGATAATGACAGGAAAATTAATAATATGCCGTGTTGCCGTTTTGCGAACTTTAGTCCGATTTTTAGCCTTTTTTAAACGTTGCGTACTTTTTCTTCATCAGTGGACTATTTCACTTTTTACCACCGGCAACAATGATAATATGGTTTTGGCCCTCGGAACTTACTGGAGTAATCAGTATGGCCCTAAGGCTGGAAAGTTTGGAGACCCCTGGTTTAGAGGATAAGAAATTTGACGGGTTTTTTTATTGCCTATGTTAAGTTCAAATATGTGCGGCCACAATAATAAATCTATCGTAAATAATTCTTTTTTCTCGGGCAGTAAATTGCAATTTTCCACATTATTTTATTTCAATTTTATTTTTTTATATAATCAATGTATTTTTTAAAACGTTCATTGAATTCGATGAAGTTCATTAGAGAAATTCGGACTTTTAGAGCTTATGGAAAGTATAATTTCGATTTACTTTCCATATATTTGCATTTTTCAAAGAAATGCATTCGAGGAATCCTACTCAGAAGCTATTATACCATTCTTTAATCAATTTTTTTATCTTCTAACAAAATTTATTTTTCGGCTTGAAATCCTTACCTTTTTAGCAATTATTATTTTTCATTTTTATTTCCCCCATATTCCACATTTTCCTTATTTTTTTCTGCTTTTTTCCCCGGTATTTCTAAATACCTTGTATTCCATTTCTTTAAATCCTGGTACTCGTAATTTACCAATTGGTTTTTCACAAAAGAACTAAATTCATTTTTGCTCATTTTATCAGTTTTGCTTCTTTTAAACTTAATACAGTTCCTATTTCGTCAGGAATAAGACATCCTTTTAAATTATTTTCATATCGAGTTCTTACTATTAGGCCGCCATCTTGAATTAAAAAAACGACTGGTGGCCAAAATCGTATTTGGCGCGAATTCAAAACTTCAACACCGTGCCAAACAGACGTTTGGCGTGTAGAGTACTGATAAAAAATTACTACCAAATACACTCATGTCCATAAATTAAGGATAATGAAGTTCAGGCAAAGAAAGAGACAGAAGCAAAACAAATTTGACTTATTTGTAAAGTCTATTTATTAAACAAAAGGTAAAGAGCAAAAAAGATGCTATATGTTTGACATAATTAATAAAAATTGCGATTTTTACTCCCTGGAGCAAATTTTAAAAAAGAACCTATTTACAAAAAACAGTATAACATGGTTAGTATGATGGTTGTCTCCCGGACGATGCAATACAGGCCTTACAACGCCTACGCATGCTGAGTATCAAATTATCAATCTGATCTTCGGGAATATTACACCACTCCATCAAGCAATGCCCTCCGAAGTTCCAGTAGACAGTTGGGAGGGGGTTGACGGGTTGCAATTCGTTGGCCAAGCATGTGTCGTCCCACACATGCTCTATTGGATTCAAGTCCGGTGAGTATGCTGGCCAATCCATACGGGTGATATCCTCCGATTGAAGGCATTCGTCTACAATGTTTGCACGGTGAGGACGGGCGTTGTCATCCATAAACAGAAATTCAGCACCCATGTCGCCCCGAAACAAACGTACATGTTGTTCCAGAATGACATCCCGATAGATGTGGCCTGTTATCGTTACACTCTGAACATGCAGGTCAGTTCTGGAACCAAGAATAATTCCTTCCCAAACGAGCCATCCGGCACCACCGTAACGGTGTCATTCAATGGTGTTCTCTTGGTGGAAACGGGTACCTGGCGCTCTCCATATGAAAGTCCGGCGAGAATCAGACTGCAAACTAAACCTGGACTAGTCGGAAAACATCACACAAGACCACAGTTGCGGTGTCCACAATGCGGTGTCCACACCTCTCTACTTCAGGTTAATCGCAGGCGACAGTGAGTTGTGGTAAGGGGAGCACATCAGACAGGCCTACGAGCATATAGACCAATGTGCCCTAAGCGTCTGTACACGGTCTGCCTTGAAACTGTCGTACCGGTAGCTGAAGAGAGTTGACGATACAGGTTTGGTGCTGTGCTCCGTCTGTTTCTTTTGGCAGTAACTGCCAAATACCGGTCCTCATTCGGCATTGTAATTCGGGGGAGACCTGTGCTGTAACATCTACTCGCATTACCATCATCTTGGAATCGTTGCCAAAGCCTGGAGATGACACTCTGAGCAATTCCAAGTTCCTCGGATACTTCCAACTGGGTACGTCCAGTCGTCCGATAATTCTACCACATAAAAAATCATCTAAATGCTTCCTTTGTGCCATAACTATGCGGTTATTGCACTGAAAGGCTTTTAAAGCGCTTGTGAACAATTTTACTTCTTTGCCACCATTCCTTATATATCCCTATCTTACACTCTCGTCATTGTGACGTACTATCCGCGCCATCTGGTGGTTTCCTGTAATTTGCATATTCTTCTTCAAGACGTGTGTGATAATTCTACAGGAGAAAGTTTTATTTTAGAGTTCAATTTCTGTGTGATTCTGAATTATCCTTAATTTATGGACATGAGTGTATTTAGGGTCGGGAATTATACGCATATCCTTAAACTTTTGAATTGTACCTCGTAAACTTTATCATGCAGATTCACTTCACGAGTATTATTATTAGTTTCATAAATCATGTACTTAAGTTGTAAGCAACGTAAGTATTATATATCTAAGCATTTTTAAATGCAAAATCATGTATAAAACCACAGTTATTATTATTGTGTTCTTACCTTAAACACATGATACTCCAACCAAACATCTGTTCTGAATTTCGTTTCATATTGTGAGTTAGTTGAATATTATACACAGCATTCTCAATACCCAGTCCATAGCGATATGGAAACTGAAATGAAATACACAATCATGAAATGCGCTCTGATCAATTAATATCTTGACTTCATGCTAACTGAAATTAATGCTATTTGTGGATACTTCTCGACCTTAAATGCTAGTAAATTCTTTTCAATTCTTAATATGTTGTATCGCTAAAATATATTGCTTCGGTTTTCAAATTTTTATTTAACAAATTTCAAACGTATATTTAAATAAATATTTCTTTTCAACCCAATTCTGCAAGTTTGAAGGAAGTTTAATAATCACACTACTCTATCCAGTTATTCACACAGTGTGTTCAGGTGCGTGATATCATTCGGATTTTTACTCTAACTTTCGTTTCTAATAAGTAAAAGCACTGAGCACAGTAAACTTACATTGAAATTAAATAAGCCTGTCTTGAAATAGTTCTAATGTTACTTTATTTCAGCCTACTTGAATAGTAAGACATCATCAGTTGCTGGTTCATTTTCCAGCAAAGTTATTCAAAATTACGCAGATATTGTCGCATGCATTCCAATAAATATAGGAGTGATTTGAGAATCAGATTGAAGCTCCAGCCGGTGAATACGCGAAAAGGGGGAGGAGAGTAGTTCTTATATTGTTAGAAAATAATTATTAAATTTTACTTTGATAATCAAAAGCAACTATTTTAACATTATGAGTATAAGAAATCTAATCTGTTTAAGAAACATGTTTTCATCATTATTATAATAATTGTGTCTTCCTTTTTTTTTATAGAACCCAACTGGATGAATAAAACAGAAATGTTGAAAAAATTGATAAAAAAATAGAGTTAATTCTGTCAATCAAGCATTAATATTTTAGTAAATTTATGTATGCAGTGTCAAATAACACTAGGTAACATCAAAATTGTATCGGGGTTAAAAATAGTTTATTATGAAGTATTTTGGACCGCTATAAACACGAAAATCATCATAAAAACTTCAGATTAGCTCTTGTTTTCAAGAATCAGAACTCGCTATTCATAAATAGCTGTATTTTTACTCATCTTTACTTTCTGTGTATAATCTTTTTGATGTTCATTTGAGCGAGTAGATAGAAGCTCTTGCTTCAGGATCGATTTTTTGATTCAATGAAAAGCGACTAACCACACCACCTTTCTTCAGGTGTGTTTTGAGTCTAACCTAGAGCATCAGTGGAACAAAGAACAGGCAATAGTCCACGATTCAAGTGGTATTCACTGTTTTTCGTCTTACAACTCAAGGTAAATCAATTCAACTATATTTAGGTCTCAAAGATAAGTGTGATATAAGGATTTTTAGACGGCAAAAAGGATGAGAACTATTAAATGTTGGTGAAAGAACTCCTACAAAATTTTCCTGACCCAGGATGCAATATGTCTCTAAAGATCAATTTTTTACATTCCCATCTTGGTTTTCCCCCCTAAAAACTGTGGAACTGTTAGCGATGTGAACACGGTGAGAGGTTTCATTAAGATATCACAGCAATGGAACGTATATATCAGGGTCGTCGGGATGAATCAACGCTCGCAAACTACTGCTGGACAGTTATAAGGGATACTCGGGCTTCGATATACAAAACTCAATTCAAAAGGAAATGTGTACAGAAAATAAAATAAAAAATCCTACTGATTTCTGATATGAATACGGTTTCTTGAAACACGACTTATTGTACTCTATGTATTAGTTAGTAATGTTTTGTTCTTCAAATTTACCAATAAATTGATGGATGGGCTGTGGTATATCTTAAAAACAAGAGCTAATTAATAAATTTCATTTACCTATTCGTTTTTTTTCAACCCAAAATTAGTAAGAATAGGCTATTTAAAACTAGGAAACTGACAAAAAGTTGCTTTTTGTTGCCTAGTGTAATCACACTACTATCCAGTTATTCATACAACATGTGCGTGATAATTCGGATTTTTACTCTATAACTTTCGTTTCTAATAAGTAAAAGCACTGAGCATAGTAAACTTACATTGAAATTAAATAAGCCTGTCTTGAAATAGTTCTAATGTTACTTTATTTCAGCCTACTTGAATAGTAAGACATCATCAGTTGCTGGTTCATTTTCCAGCAAAGTTATTCAAAATTACGCAGATATTGTCGCATGCATTCCAATAAATATAGGAGTGATTTGAGAATCAGATTGAAGCTCCAGCCGGTGAATACGCGAAAAGGGGGAGGAGAGTAGTTCTTATATTGTTAGAAAATAATTATTAAATTTTACTTTGATAATCAAAAGCAACTATTTTAACATTATACATATAAGAAATCTAATCTGTTTAAGAAATATGTTTTAATAATTGTGTCTTCCTTTTTTTATAGAACCCAACTGGATGAATAACAGAAATGTAGAAAAAATTGATAAAAAATAGAGTTTATTCTGTGAATCAAACATTAATATTTTAATAAATTTATGTATGCAGTGTCAAATAATCAGTTACAGTCTTAAATTAAATAACATTCAATCAATTATAAGAAACTTTGAGTAAAACTCTAACGGAAACTGATTAACCCTTTGAGTGGTAATGACGTATATATACGTATGTGAGAAGCTGTACCTAAGGTGATATGAACGTATATATACGTTTTGTGTTGTCGGGTGTACATTGTGTATCTCAACTACGAATGAATGATGCTGTATTTCCAAGTGTTCCCAAAATCTCACTAAGAAGCTTATTACGTGTTATTATTCGCTAAATCTCTTGCTCCCAAATTACAATTTTTTATTCGTACAAACAAGTACTCAATAATCAAAATCTCCTTTTAATAACCTTTAGTATAAACTCAATTTTAGAAAGTTGAAACAGTACAGGATGAGAATACAAACCAACAATTTTGAAGCGTCGTCTGCACAAAGAAAGGGTTTCTTTTCACAGTATTTTTCTTTGTCATACGGCCTTTCGCATAAATCGGGAGATACCTCACAGAAGTATGATCGGTTCATGCTGGAAAAAATGTAACAAATGAGAAAATGAAGATCGAGCATAATTTTAAACTCTTTATTCATCATTTAGAATCTCTGATATAAAACATGTGTTGTTTTGATGAAACACATGTCTAAAGTATGTGCAAATTATAAAGCGATTTTTTACAAGATGTGAATATTAATCATTTTCATCTTTTCATTCTTAAACAGCAGTTACAAAATAATTAAATGCAGTCTAAAATTCGATTCCATTATATTGGACATTTAGTATTTTTTAACGCTTTATTTAGATATGGTACTTACAAATACCACCCACTTTAAAATTTCATAGAATAACCATTTTTATGATACTTTACAGGAACACTATTAATTCCATTTTTGGAGGATAAATGACAGCACAGGTTCTATGATGAGTCTTATAGCGGAGAAGGCGAATAGCTTGAAACTGAAGCTGCATTTTCAGCTACCATTTTGATCGGACTGTCAATTCTATTCCGAAAAAGTAGTTAAAGTCAAATGGTAAGTGTCTTATTTTTAGTATATGTTAGGTAAGATTTAGAAAACTATTTGACTATTTATTTTAAGTTGGAAATGTAATTAATTGATTTTATAGTTGAAGAACTTTGTGATACTAACTAGTACCGAGATTTCACTGGAAGTTAGAACAAGGTATCAATCATTGGCATGGCCAAGTAATTTTAGCGTGTTTTTCACATGTTGTATTTTACAATAATGCAACTAATGAACTTTTTACTAACAGAAAGTAGTGTGTGTGTACTGTACCACTCCTCTAAATGAACTACTATTGAGCTGAAAAGAAATAATGACACAAATCTGTATCAGCACTATAAAAAAGCAACAATAAATTTACTAGGTAAAATTTGAGAAAATGTTGTTATAAACTAGCGAAATTCAAGAAAATTTGTCGGAAAATTCGGGAAAACTAAGGGAAAATTTAAATATGATTCGGCTCATCTAGGGCACAAATGCGACCCAATGCCGAAAACCCGAGGTCAATTGGTTGTTTATTGGCTGAGAAAAAGGTACGACAAAATATGGAACGAAGACGAAATTTCCGTCCTAATAGCGCTTTTGTTCCACTACGTGAAAAACGCACTAAAAAGCACTTAGTGTCTATTTTTCGTCCGTGAAGGTTTTCGCTGTGCTGTAGAGGAGTAACTTAAGTGTTATGCTTTTTGAAATTTCTTTTTACTTCAACTTATTTGTTTTGCTCTCTCTCACTCTCTCTCTCTCTTTTCATCGTTTTTTTTTTTTTTTTTACTTTTTCAGAAAATTTTGAAATTTTAATCTGGGCGGTTTTTTTTTTTTTTTGCTACACAATTAAAGGAAGCTATTCTTTATTCACCAATAACATTTTAATTTCTTTGCGTGCAACTAAGACTTAACAATAATAAGAAGGTTTGCTATAAGTTTTTTTATTTTTCTTAGAATGTCTGGGAAAAATAAGTTAAGTCTTCAAGAGGCTTTGGATTTTTTAGAGACATGCGAAAACAGTGACTGGCAGATGATCTTCTTCAGATGAAGTTCCAGCAAATAATCTGCTGCAATTTTCAGATTCTGGAGAAGACGATCAAGAAAGTGAACAAGACCCAGAGTATAGTAGTTCATGTTCAGAAAATATAGTATTTCCTACCCCAGGATGCAGTGCATTAAAAACATTAAATCGAACCATCATTTCAAATACGCACCGAGTTATGTATTTTTGTGTATTTATGAAAAGAAAAACTGCTTCTTTGAATACTAGCAAATTAGGTTTATGTCTAAAACCTGTTTTAATATGCAAAAGTTCATAGATATTAAAAATGTTATACTTTTCAAAAATAAATTTTTGTGCTGTATGATATTCGTGTTATCTGATTATTTAGCATTTCTAGGAGTTCAAAAATCATACAGCCTTTTTGTATTGTGAAAATATTTCATCCCTCCCTGCACTGACGGTACATATTAAAATACCCTTTTAATTATATTAGCTCTAATGGATAGCATTTCTCAAAGTCGAGTAGTTTATTTATGTAAATCTTTTAATTTTCAATGTAGCGGAACAGCAATATGTACTGCAATTTTTTTATGCAATATGTTTTATATTGCATAAAAAAATTGCAGTATATAAAGGGTTAAGGAGTTATGCAATTTTTCTTTAAATTTTAAGAAATTTTTTTTTTAATATGTGGTCTTGTGAGAAGGGAAAGACGAATATTGCACGCGATTCCATGAAATATGGGGACGCGAAATCAGGAGAGCGAATGGACTAACTAAAAAAAAACTGTATATGCATTACTTTTTGAAACCTTAGTACTACTCAAAAGAAAAATATATCTTAATTTCCCAAAATATACAAGAAAAAGTAAAGAAGTATTATTATTCATTTATGAAATATTTGAAATACTTATAATAAAAAAATGTGACGAATAACAAAAAAAAAAATTCTTTTAAGCCACACAAATTATGTTTCTGTTATATTCTGATTTGAGATGCCATGTGGATTATAAGTGCTTATTATCAACGAAAATTCGTGCAACCTATTTGAAAAAAATGTATCAGGCGTATCAATGATATGGGGCCCCGAAGCTACAGGAGCTGCAACATGTGTAATATTTTAACCCTTTAAGATAAGTTTTTTAAAGCAATCATTTTTATTTATTTTCCGAAAGATTTTGATAAAGAGCTTACTCAACAGTAGCTCTATTGTATACAGATGAAAGGAAAATAAAATTTAAAAAAAAATAATTTTTAATGTTAAGTACTGCCACAAGGGGAATAAAATTTAAGAATTTGAGCTTTTTTTTTCTTATGGTAAAATGGGCGAGTAATTTTTATTAAAATGTCATAGTCATTTTAGTACTTTTTAACTTATTGCAATAAAAGAACACCAACTAAATAGTTAAAAAGAAAAACATAAGGTACATTTAACAGATTCTTTAGTAATAAATTTAAAAAAAAAATATCTGTCGAAATCGCAGTGCTCGATAAAGCGGAGTAACGCTTGGACCGGACTGATTGAAAGGTGCAGGGAGAGAGAAATGGGTTATGAAATGTTTTCCTCTACATTGTACTACTCACGAATTTTTTTTTCTTTTTTGGTTTTTTACATTGAAGATAAATAACTATTTTGAGTCTAACATCACCTTAACAAAATTAACTCTTTTTAAAAACTCTGTATCCACTATCCTGATCATTCTTTGTGTCTTGCCCCTGTAATTTAAGTGTTGTTGTTGCTGCTAATGCCACCTATCTGACGAAGTCAGATCGAGGCCTACGAAATTCATCATGGCATCGAGCTATATTGTACGCCTGTCGTTAGCTGTAGCTTTGAGCACCATGCAGGTGGCAGCACAATTTTGCTCGATTCCACCCAATTTTGAGGGAGAACACCCTGGGAGCGGTCAGGGGCTTCTCACCTCTCTCCCCCTTCCACCAACCACACGAGAGGACTTGCGACTCGACGGCTATTTAGAGTAGCCCCATGCCGAGAAGGCACTATACATTTGCAAACATCCATGCCTTTTCCGTGATTCGTACCCAGGCCCTACGGCACAGCAGTCAGCGTCTCTAACCACTATACCGAATGGGTAACGTGATTTAAGTAATTCCATAAACGTTAACTTCGATGCAAATCTTTAAGTTCTTAGTAATTCGTAAAATTTAAATGTAAAATTTTGCTTCTATTTAAGAAATTATTTAAAACAGGGTATTAAAACATGCTTTTAAGTCGTTTAACACTCCCTGATTGGAAATTAGAGCCCAACAGGGCTAAGTGCTGTGGTAAAATATAACCACAATAGCTACATCCTCTCCATCTGACCGTTGTTCGGTTATAAGAAGTTAATTTCTCAAAACCTTTTTGAAACAAATAACTCACAGCAGCCGAATCACAATTATTGAATGAGATTTAGCATTGATTTGGGGCCAGTATTTTTGCAATAGAAAATCACTGTTAAGTATCGCGATGGGCAGTTCCTCAGTCGATTCGAGTTCTTACGCCTTTACTCTCTGGAGAATTATTTATTATGGTTTGGTGACGTAAATTAGTCTGACCACCTAACCGGAACATCTGTTCATGCTCAGCACCCAGAGTCACGAAAACTGAGACTTCCACAGTACGCCTTATGGGCTGTTGTACCACTGAGCTTAGTTTAGTGGTGTGAAATCAGGCATGACACGATTTTTAATGACGTCATACAATTAATAAAAGGCTAAAACATTTGCAAGTAGCTCTTATAAAAAAAAGTGCGATCCTATACTTGCAGGAGTTACTCTGATCATCAAAACTAAAAAGTCATGACGGAAATAAAAGGCAACTGGTACTTAAGGCCTCTAAAAACCCTTAATTTGCAAATTTTTCCATTTTTTGAAAAAAATATATGTTAAGCCTCAACATTTCGAATCATTTTGATACCAAAATTTTGTTGACACTCTAAAAATTTCCGAAGTTATTGAGAAATAACTAGGGAAATTTAAACAAAAACCTTATCTTTTTTGTATTTTTAACTTCCTTTTTCTCAAAACAACAAATTTTAGCTTGCGCGCAGAATTACTCAGAAACTATTTATGATATCAATTTGAAAATTAATACACGTTTTCTAAGGCTTTTCATAACTTATACTACAATTTTCAAAAAAGGTTTAATAAAATTTTTTTATTTGAATTTTAATTAATTCTTTTCTTAAAATTTTAAAATTTTCGTTATAATTGTATTTAAATTTTTTTTCCTCTCAATTTCTTAAAAGTTAGTATAACTTCGAAAGTAAACATTTTTATACCAAGTGAAATCAATTTTGTAAATTTTAATCAATTTTGTACTTCAGATACTGTAAAATACTAATTTTCATATTTTTGAAAAATTGTCCAATTTTTATTTCCTTATAACTTTTTTAATTTTCCCTCAAATTCTCTGAAAGTTTGAGAAATGATGTAAATATATATGATTATCATGAGATAAAAATTTCCAATGATTGCTTTGTTTTATTGCTAAGTTACATTGGTTTGAAGAAGGATATTTTTTTCGAGTGCACAGATGGGGTTAAGGGTCCTGAGACGTCTTAATGGAAATACATTTGTACAAAATCTCTAGTTAACATAGCATTACAATGATTGCGTTTCATACTCACAAAATATTGAAATTCAACTAAATTTACAGAAATTGAGAAAATGATGGGAAAATTAAGTAACCTTGTGGAAATTATTTTCTTTTATTTGGTGTATGATCATCTCTCTCGGACAGATATGCATACCTCACATATTCGTTTCAGAGGCTCTACAAAGTGTTGATCAAGTCTGCTAAAATTTAAGGCTGGAATTTCGTGCCTTAAAATTCGGCCCTGTAAGGCATGACACACATGCTCCTATCAATTAATGTCAGGTGAGCAAGGTAGTCAAGCTATTTAGTCGATATCTTTTGTTTGGAAATATTCTGACGCAACTTGTACTTGATGTGTATGGCCGAGCATTATCATCCATTTATAAATCTCTGGACGAACAGCATTCTTAAACAGTCCAGTTTGGTGTTCCAATACCTTAACCTTATCCACTTTCAGTGGATTCCCTCCCATGTTAACATCCAAGGGAATGATGTTGCAGACATCTTGGCTAAAAGAGGATGTTTTGAGCCTCTCAACCAGGACTACACACTAACATATAAAGAAATTTTTTCTATAAAGAAAAAACCAGTCAGACAAGACTGGCTCACCCCTCCCGCCCATCCTTGGTTCAGCAGGAAGACCCCGGGAGGAGCCTTAGAATTCGGAGGTGATAGGAATGATCAAACGGATAGGACTCAGGACGCAAATTCTTTTTATTGTGCAAAAAATGCAATTTGAAGCCGGCATCCCCCGATCACATCTTGGGGTTCGCACTGGCGGATGTTTATGAAAGTCCTCTACTGGTGCTTGACTTCGCTAGAGTTTATGGTATCATGGATCTGATCTATCTGCCGCTAGATCTCTGAAGGATTAGAAACAACAACATATCGCCGTACTGTTCTAAAACCTCCTTGAAAGATATTCAGCTGGAAGCATTTGTTACAATATATGTCAACCCCACATTATTAAACCGTGGTAGCGGAATCGAGATACTTCTTGGACTTGGGGAAGCAAGTTGACTGCTCCTTCCTCTCTCCAGATCGAAACATGGTTAAGGTAATTATTTAAGCTATATCTGGATTCGTAAGAGAACAGTACTCGAGCCCAGTGTTCTTGGCTTCATTGAACGTGACAACGTCCCCGGTATAAAGGGGTCTCTCTAGCAGATGGAGGAATCGAGACAAACCATTGATTTTCTCGCATGCATTCCAACTTCGATAAACCCTCTTGCAGCGGTAGAACGGCTAATTTGAGTTCCTGTGGCAGCATGCTCAGTTCTATCAATTATTCGGCGCACTTGCCTTTCAATATCATGATGTGTTTGAGCCACAACTAATTCTTACTAATCACTCTCAGAAAAAAAACCGTATTCACTTTAAACAACACCGGAGATCCAATATGCATTCATTGCGCTCCCCATTATCGATCACGAAACTTGCTTATTTCCAGTATGCGAGGAAATGTAGTTTTGTATTTAAATAAAGTAAATAATTACAGCATTGAGCATTGGTCATGATTTAATTTTGAAAACCAGTGCACGAAACTTATCTACATATCATTCACATTAATCAAAGTATCTAAAGCACTTAAAGCTTTTATCTGTTTAAAATATACAATACAGAATATAAAGATTAGCTGTTTTTAGAATTAATTATTATTTATTTGATGATTTATCACCAACTTTGAGATAGTAATTGTCTAATCCGTATTAAATTTGTAGCTTCTTGTAAAATACTTACTAGTTTTCGTTACAGAGAGTTACTGCAGGTTTAATTATACTTTTAGGAGTGGTCGCTGCAATGCTGATGGTAGAAGGATAGGTATAATAAATTATACAAAACATTGTGGATTGATAAATGAAACACACAATGCATAAAAGGAGGATAATTCTTTTCAAAGCGACCCAGACAACTCTCTTGAGGATTCTTGGGGACTTCCCTTGCATTTTAACTCCTTGAGCAAACTCCTGTCATGGAAAAATATTAAAAAAATTATTCCAATAGTTGATAAATTTTTGATTATTTCAATCGTAAATGAAATTTTTTCATTTTTTCATTTTTTTACATTACTACCAATATTGAGCTTAATTTTCATTTTTGAGATGTATGCAGATGAGGTTCTGAGATTGATAGATGAGAAAAATAAAAAGAGCAGAAAATCTCACCCCAAAAATTCAGATGACAGATTAATTACGTTACTCGAAGAAATGAAATGATTCTCAAAAGCCATTTTTTAATAGAATCATTAAAAATGGAATAGATATTACTTTTACAGCCCATGCTACTATTGTTCTCGATTATAATTACTGGCATCAATACAGTAGAGTCCCTAGTATAGTACACTACAGTGTGTATCCTTTTGTAGCTTTGAACAATTTTACTACAGTCTTTCCTCTTAGATTAATTGTTTATTAGCTTACACATGATATAATTAAAGTTTTCACCAAAAAATTTTGGAAACAATTTAAATAAAAGATTTTTTTATAAATCGTATCATGTTCCCCAATTTTTTTTAAATGATTTTGTAATTAGTAAACGTTTTATTTAGTTGCATTCTTTTTAATAAACTTTTTTTTTATTAAGAATGTCTTTTCACATATATTTCATTTAAGAATTCCTTTTTTTTTATCTGGCAATGCAGCAAGAGGAAATTTAATTAATAAATCTACACATACCAAATTTTTCTAACAATAAAATAAAGCAAATATTTCGAAGCAAGAATGATAAGAAAAATAATTGGACTTCCTAAGAAGTTAGAGTTTAAATGATATTTCTGTAAAGCGTGAATTTAGACAGATTGAATTACACGTAAATTAGATAGCTGTTCGAAGGGAAAAAAAGTAAAAAGGAACAATCTCACGTGTCTTTCTTCAGCAGTCCTTTCGGAGAAAGAATTGGTATATCTGGTCATGTCCGATTGGTACCTTTGCATTTTGGAGACTTAAGTATTTGCCCTTACTATGACTGCTGGTCGGACAGAATTGTGGATACATTAAGAAAAACCATTAAATGAAGCCCAGCAGTAGACCACGTAATTTTACGGGATTGGCCTCATTCACCAAGCATCACGGGATTTTTTAAAGTAATAACTGATCCTCTTTAAAGCGATTGATTTTCTAATTAACATACTCATCATTATACTTCAAGTCCTATTATTTTATCTAATTGACCAATTTGGGTTGAAACACAGCCCCATATAATGACTCTTTTCCCCTTTTTCTGGCATCTTTCTGTTATTTGTTTATTTAAACACCACAAGGCAAAAATAAATTACCTAATCCATGTTTTTAATTCTCTAGTAGTAGTTAAAACTTCATTACAGGGGATGAGTAAGGACTTAGGAAAAATTCCCATTATATTGATTATTATATCGATTAAAATGCAACGGGTATTTTTTTTTTGTAAAAATAATTTGATCTAATAAAATATGAATGAAAATTACTTCTAAATTATATACTTCCAAAATTTTAGTTCAACCCCGGTATAGAAGTTTTTGCTAAAAAGCAAAATATTATTATAGAAACATTTTTCATAAAATGAGAGTGTTTTGAAAATATGTCATTATATCATCATTTTTTGCCAAAAAAATTCAATTTAAATAATTTTTTAAAAATTTTAAAACTATTTTATATGTACATTTTTTAATTCAACTGACACTCTAAATATACCAATATATATACATATATATATATACTCTTTTCCGAAAACAAAGCTTCGAACGTAGTCACCTCAAAGTAGGTAGAATGAAGTGATTGTGCTCACAAAAATGGAAATCTATATATATACTTTATTGTATGTTCATTTTATTCCTTACTGCATATAAACAAGTAATTGTCGGGCGATGATTGTTATTTACCACAATTTTTTTTTAATTGAGGGTGAATTACTATGATAGTTTTCTCAAAAATGATTTTTATGTGTATCAAACGAACTTTTTTGATTGCTTCTATTAAGACATTCTTCTGTTTGGGGTGCGGTGCATGCCACTCTCGCCTGCGCCGGCAACTTGGCGGAATGTGGCAACCCTGTAGCATTATAAAAACTCATTTGATAGAAGACTTCTAACCAGCACAGGTCGACTAAAGACCGTCGATGTTTTTGTTTTAATTTAATAATTATGTTACGTAAATAAAGTTATGTTTTTTAGTAAAATGCTTGCCAACAGTCATTTTACATTGGTGACCTAGACTGCAGAACGTAAAACCTTCGAAAGGTATATAAAGGTTATTCGACTGGATTACTGCTACACGTGGCTATGATTCAAGTAAGTGTTTATGGTTAGTCGTTTGGTTTAAGGATGCAATTCATATAGGTCAATAATTCAGATTGTCGTTTTTGATAATAATTTTTCTAGTTGATTTAATATCTTAAATTTACAATCGTTAAAAATAAACATTCAGAGCGACGACTCTCAAATTGCACGAATAGTGGTTAAATTACCCCCAATTTGGACAAACAATATTAAACTGTGGTTTGTGCAGGCGGAAAGTAATTTTGCTTTATCAGCAATTACTAATGATCAAACAAAGTATAATAATATTATTGCAGCCATCGATCCAGAAACATTATCCTCTGTTTCAGATATTTTGTTTAAGCCCCCAGTCACAAATAAATATAATGAACTTAAAGAAAGGCTTATTGCAGAATTCTCAGACTCTGCAAATAAACAAATTCGAAAACTTCTATCTGAACTTCAGTTAGGTGACGATAAGCCGTCACACTTGTTAAGGAAAATGCGGGTATTGGCATCCGGTGCATCTTTAAATGACGATTTCTTAAAAACCTTATGGCTACAACGATTACCATCGGAAATGCAATCAATTCTTTCAGTCAGTTCAGAGACACTTGAAAATTTAGCTAAGTTAGCCGACAAAATAGCCGAAGTTAGAACTGATCCTTTCCTAAATGTTTCCGTGATGGATAAGTCCACGAGTTCAAACCCAGCACTACCAACAAATCCTCGAGAAGATTTGCCTAATCCTTTATATCAGGAAGTGGTAGCACTTCGTCAACAAGTAGATGCACTTAGCCAATAGTTCCAAAGATTTTCTGGCTGAAAATCCCGTAATCGTTCACGAACGAGAAGTAATTTTTCACGAAACACGACCAGATCACTGGAAAGAGAAGGGTCATCCGAGATATGTTATTATCATTCAAAATTCGGTAGACATGCAAAGAGATGTCGTTCTCCATGTAGATATGGCAAAAACCGGTTAAACTAAAACCGGCTGTCGCAGTTTCGGCGGCAAACAAACCGACAGCCATACGCGAAAGCCGCCTATTTGTATTTGATAAAAAACGCGTTCAAAATTTCTGGTAGATTCAGGTTCAGACGTGAGCTGCTTGCCGGTTCCTGAAATGTTAAAAAAATTAAGTCCTGAACCATTACAATTGCTTGCTGCTAATAATTCAAAAATTTTGACATACGGATCTAAGTTATTAAATATCGATTTGGGATTACGACGAAAGTTTAGCTGGAAATTTTTGATCGCCTCTGTACCAATTCCAATAATCGGAGCAGATTTTTTGGAAAACTTTGGACTTTTGGTTGACTTAAAACGGCGGAAATTAATAGATAGTGTCACTGCTCTTTCTATATCTGGCATTTCTGCAGCGACTGACATTATTTCAGTAAAGTTGATTTCAGGTGATACGTATTATCACAGACTGTTGTCAAATTTCCCAGATTTAATTATCTTAACCCCAAAAAGAAAACAAGCATGCCATAACACTGTCCATTATATTGAGACAACAGGTCCGCCCATACACAGTAAACCCAGACGCTTGAGTCCAAAAATTTACGAGGCAGTAAAACACGAATTCCAATTTATGTTAGAGCAGGGTATATGCTGTTCTTCTAAATCGCCGTGGTCGTCTCCACTACATGTAGTCGCTAAGAGCTCAGGAAGCATCCGACCGGTGGGGGATTACCGAAAGTTAAACGCAGTTACAACTCCCGATCGGTACCCAATTCCCCACATTCAGGATATCTCCCACTCTGTATAATAAAAGTATTTTCTCGAAAATTGATATCGTCCGTGCTTATTTTCATATCCTAGTACACCCAGATGATATAAAGAAAACTACAGTGTGTACGCCTTTTGGACTATTCGAATTTATATATTGATCGCTAGCGAGTCAGAGGAAGAACACAAAACACATGTTCGGGCCATATTTCAAAAATTAAATGAATACGGTTTAACAATAAATGTATCAAAATGTGTGTTTGGGGTGCCAGAAATTTCATTTTTAGGACACTTAGTAACTAAAGATGGTATAAAACCTTTACCAGATAAAGTGGACCCTATTTTGAATTACCCAAAGACAATTAAAGAATTGAGGAGATTCCTCGGACTTCTAAATTTTTTTCGTCGTTTTCTACCACGTGCGGCTCACAATCAAACTCATTTAAATGATTTCTTAAAAGGTTCAAAACGCAACGACAACCGTAATATTAATTGGTCGGAACAAGCCAAAAGCGAATTTCAAAATTACAAAGCCCTGTTAGCCAACGCTACGCTGCTCGTGCATCCTAACCCTAATGCAAATTTAGTATTGCAGGTAGATGCCTCGGATTTGGCTATTGGCGGTGCTCTATTTCAAACAGAGGATGAACATCTTCAACCTTTAGCATTCTTTTCGCGCAAGTTATCCGAAACTGAAAAAGGCTATAGTGCCTATGACAGAGAGTTGCTTGCCGCGTATGCCTCGATTAAACAGTTTAGGTATATGCTGGAGGCACGAAATTTCATTTTATGCACGGATCACAAACCACTCACATACGCATTTAAACAGAAGCTGGACAAGTGTTCACCCCGCCTAGCTCGTCAATTGGATTTTATATCCCAGTTTACAACAGATATACGACACATAAAGGGTTCTGACAATTTAACTGCAGATACGCTTTCAAGAATAGCTTCTATACACATGCCAGACCCAATCGATTATAATGAAATCGCGAAAGCTCAAGAGAATGATCCCGAATTGATTAGTTTGATAAATAATCCTCAAGGGTTAGAGATTAAAAAAGTAAATATGCCAGATTCAAACGCTCTTTTATATTGTGACATCTACACTAAAAGCATTAGACCATTTATTCCAATACAATATCGTAAGCAAATATTTGACACGTTTCACAATTTATCGCATCCCGGTATTAAGGCTACTAATAAATTAATAAATACGAGATTTATTTGGCCCAAGTTAAATAAAGATTGCACCCTTTGGTCTAGGCAGTGCGTCCCATGCCAAAAATCTAAAATCCTTTGACATACCAAATCACCTATTTTTCCTTTTCAAATCCAGACCAAACGATTTGACCATATTCACCTTGATATCGTTGGCCCCTTGCCTCCCTCACGAGGATTTGCTTACTGCCTGACAATGATCGACCAATTTACCAAATGGGTTGAAGCAGTTCCCATTCCAGATATAACAGCTAAGACAGTCGCAGGAGCTTTCTTCAAGACCTGGATTGCTCGCTTTGGAACACCTTCGAGAATAACAACCGACCAAGGTCGCCAGTTCGAGAGCCGACTTTTCAAAGCCTTAGCACATCTCCTTGGTATCAAGAGAATTCGATCTTCTCCTTACCATCCGCAGAGTAATGGGATGATAGAAGAATGGCACCGTCCCTTGAAAGCTGCTCTCAAGGCCTACAACACAGAACATTGGTCTGACGCCCTTCCGACTATACTTTTGGGTTTCCGAACGGCTTATAAGGAAGATCTACAGTCATCATCCACAGAACTTGTCTATGGGACAACAATTCGTCTCCCTGGAGAATTTTTTGATTCTTCGCCAATGGACTCGTCACCAATACAGCTTGTTGAGAACCTAAAAAGTCATTTCGACTCCATCAGACCATCTCCAGCTTCAAACCATTCCAAGAGATCAGTATTCGTCCATCCAGCGTTAAAGGATTGCAGCCACGTCTTCATCAGAAATGATACTGTGAGAAAACCCTTACAAGCTCCTTACGATGGACCTTTCAAAATACTTCACCGAACGGATAAAACGTTTGACGTTGACATTAATGGTCGAAAGTCAACAATTTCTATCGATCGTGTTAAACCAGCTTTCCTTGAAAGTGATTCAGTACAGCCTCCAGTGGTAACAGAGACTGTTCGAAGTGACAAGCCTTGTATTCCTGTGACCAGGGAAATCAAAACAAGTTATGGAAGAACTGTACGTTTTACAGAGAAGTATGGGAAGTGAAACACTGCGGGGGGAGTGTGCGGTGCATGCCACTCTCGCCTACGCCGGCAACTTGGTGGAATGTGGCAACCCTGTAGCATTATAAAAACTCTTTTGATAGAAGACTTCTAACCAGCACAGGTCGACTAACGACCGTCGATGTTTTTGTTTTAATTTAATAATTATGTTATGTAAATAAAGTTATGTTTTTTAGTAAAATGCTTGCCAACAGTCATTTTACAGGGGGATTGAATATGATTAATTGGGGGGGGGGATATTCATTGTAAAATACGAGGAGGGAATACCCTTGTCCACCCAACTATTCTTGTTCTAGATTGCTAATATTGTTTCTGTATTCTGTTTTGGTCGTTTATTGAGTTAAACTTCATGAAGGGTGGACATTTTGGAACTAATTTTCCCCCCCGAAGTTCCGGAAGCGCATCATGTGTATAGCCCATACACAAAATTTCCTTGCATTCCGTCCATCCGTTTGCACTATAGGGGGCCGTTTATAGGGAAAGTTTAACTATAACCCCCTGGTATTGTGTACTTTTATTTTGGGATATTTCGTATCGTGTAAGAGTTTATTTTGTATTCTTATAAAAATTAATATCCTGTGACGGATCTATAAGCGACCTTAAACACTAATCCTCTTGAGGAAACTTTGAGGCCAGCATTCGCGTTTATTCGCAGCCTCTCAAGAAGAAACCCTGATATTTAAATTAGTTTGACTAAATCTATAAAGTCTAGGTTTTGTAAATGTAAGATAGAAGGAGCAGGATAATGGTTGCGGTGATACGTAGGTGAGAATATTAGAGTATTTCATTGAGTATTTCATAAGCATAACCTGAGTTAAGGAAGGAGTCCCTAAGATAATAAATTATTGGATTAAGGATCAAAAGATAGATTGAATCAGATTTAGTCAAATAGATCACTTACGCTTGTTCACTTAGTCTTGTTCACTTAGACGTGGTTACTTAAAGTTGTTCACTTAGACTTGTTTACTTAGATTTGTTCACGTAGAATAGATTGCTCTCTTTATATAATATATCACTCCTAGGATCTCCTTTTGTAGTTTCACTTGTGATTGATTAAGTGTGTTTGAAGAGTGATAAAATAACAGTTGTTATGGAAGTTGTTGGTGATGCTTTGTTTCCCCCCACACTTTTAGGTAGGCAAGACGGTGAAGGAACGGTGCCAAATAGGCTACGCTCACAATCCTTCTTTAGATCTGAGAGGCGATATATTTTCCAGAGCAATCTACATCACACTTTTGCGTTTCATCAGAACACTTGACTGAGTTATGAAAAGGGAAACAGACGTAAAATTCCTAAATTGTGAGGAATGTTCAGTGCAAACTGTCGTTTTAAGAATTAAAAAGGCTTCTCATCAATAATTCTGTATAATATGCTTCTAATTTTGATATAACTTTCATTTCTTGCATTGCTTTGGTATTTCCTATTTTAAATAGATATTTTTCAAAATTTTCTTTTTATTTATGATAAAATAATTAGTCAGTTTATTTTAAAGAACTTATTATTTTATTTCATATGATTATCTCATTTTTACATATTATAAATTGTTAATAATTGTAAACAGATCTTAACGGGAGAGGAAATGTGACGTCGTAATTTTTTTTTCTTCTATGCGATTCAACTGTCTCCCCTCCCTTCTTATGGCGTCATGACTCCCTGTTAAGAGCAGTTATTACATTTTTTCCTTTGTTTATGCATATGTACATCATCGTTTGCTGATTGTTTTTTCTTGAAAAGAAATTTTGAGTTCCGAAGAGACGGATAAAGAATGAGATCGGATATGAAGAATACGGAATGTTATGTATTTTGTCTTTCACAGGAAAGTGTGCCTTTTGTATAAATTTGTATGAATGTTATATTGTTCTGATAAATTTTAAATTAAATGAATCACCCGGAAACTGCTTCGAAAGTTTCCACTACGCCAAACTAGGTCTTTCAGTTTTTGTGTGACGTTGCAGACATACACTCCCACAAAATTTTCTTTTATTTGTATTAAATTACAATAATAGTACATAGCTTCGTCGAATAATTGAATCTATCTTTATGAAGCAATTGAACGTATCGGGGCAAATCTTAAAGCTTTTGAGAATAATTAGATAAGATTTGAAGAACCACTGCCTCATGTTAATTGAGGTGAAGATCACGCTCAGTATTATGTTTTCCAGTAGATCCCGAATGTAGCACGGGTGAAGAAATCATTGAATCGAATTAGAAATGATTACCACAAGATTTGCAATAAGTAATTTTTACTAAGGTAATCAGTAGAATTGACTGCGCACTATGTAGGCAAGACAAGCTAAAGGGTGTGGCGGATCTATAAGTGTCCTTTCACTAACTCCTAAGGGCAAGCATTCCTTCACCCAACTTTCACCGAGGAAAGAAAAACGTGATTATGCAAATTGAGGTTAATATATATATTCTGTATTCGCAAGTTTAAATAGTTAGTGAAGTGAGAATGGAAGATTAGTGAAATGAGTATAGCTCGGATGTGAAGTGAATTAATGAGAAGCTAACAATCCGACAGTAGAACGTAAACAGAGTACGACGCGTGAAGTTGGAATCTCTAAGAAGTGCTTAAGTCAACTATTAGTGTTCAAGGCCTCGTCGAATAGTTGTGAGGATTGCCAGAATTCAGATACTGTAATCTTAATTTAAATAGAAGTTAGAGAGTTAAATCATTTACAAGCTTCTTAAATCAAGCTTTGTATAAGTTATCGTAAGGATAGATTCTCATGATCGTATATATTGTCCCCACGCTATTTTGTCTCACCTTCGTGCTCTAATTGATCAAATTTATCTTAATAAGAGTGTGATTTGTGTCTGTGTTAAATATAGAAATAAATAAATAATTAAAGTTCATCATGTCGTCTGATCATTTAGTTCCACCACCACATCTAGCCGAGTTAACGAGAAGGAACTATAATTCCTTACAAGGATCAATTGGTTCTTTTTTTAATGAGATGTAACTCCTAGATTAAGATACAAGATAAAACCTTCCGTAATTTTGCTTATGATACAAGAATACTAGAGGTTTTATTTTGTGAGCAACTATGATTGTGACACGAATTAATGAGGCATTATCTATTATATTCGGTAATCATCTATTGTTACATATAATCGTCTACCTCGTTGTGCCTATTTATCCATTATGCAGTTGTGATGTTCATTTGCGGTAGGGCAGTGTGATAATTAGGCTGCACGCAGGGACGTCTTAAAACTCTTTGAGGCCCTGGTCTCCTATTCAAAAGTACTTGAGATCTTTAAAAGTAGACAGTATATAGTATGCATTGTCAAATATTGTTCAAACGGTAACTTGAAACAAATAAATGCTCACGATTCACAATCTGAAAAACTTAGGCACAAACCTGTTTGATCGATTGCCACATTTCGACTCAATGGGTTGAATGATTTTTATGGTATTAGGCATAGGCCTAGACATGGACAACAGTCATCAAATAATAATACAGTCTTGCCATATTTACTAGTTGACATGCAGTTTGAAATTCCTTTTTCCCCCGGAGAATAAGTGCGGGAATAAAATATTTGACTATAAAAATTATCCGGATCAGAGTCAAGGACAACACAAGGCCCCCACCAAGGGCGAGGCCCTAGGCTCAGTTGGTCCATGCCTCAAGACGTCCCTGGTTGTATGAGAGAAAACCTCGTGACGGAACTATACGCGGCTCTACTAACCCCTTGGGGATTCTTCTGGGGAAACAATTTTATCAACCAACTTTCACCGAGTAAGGAAAGCGTGATTATGAAAATTAAGTATATTATATAAATTCTGTATTCGCGAGTTTTAGGAGTTAGTTGGTTAGTTGGAGAGGGAAGGATCGTGAAATGATTAAATGCATTTGGAGTTTATCAATGGAAGATTACTGAGAGTGGATCAATCGACGGTGATTAAATCCAGATAAGGATCGCCTTCAAGGTTCGAGTGTAGGACTTGACATCATAAAAGTACAGGTATCGTGATCCTTATTTAAATAGAAGTTAGCTTATTAGTATGCGACGTAGTTTATATTGAGCGTGTTTAAGCTGTCGTGGAATCAGTTGAGGGTCCGTATTATTCTCCCCAGGCTATTGAGTCGATAAGCGATGAAAAAGATGATAATTTTCAAGTTGAAAACAGTTCCCACAATGATGAACACTTTATACTGTAATCGCAAACGATTCTATTGATTTATTATGCTAATTTACAAAAGGGTGTTCAGTGATGCCGTTGAGTAAGATTTGTACAAGATTTTCTAAGCCATGCCACTATCCTTTTCTTACAGCTGTTGGTTGCAGTCCGAGACACGGCGGGTCCATAGGTGGTAGATCAGGGGTGGGCCAACCTTTTTGGGAAGCGTGCCACAATCAGATAAAAAAAAAGTTACGCGTGCCACTTCCAACTTTTCCCCCCAAACTAAAAAATATACAAAAGTGAAAAATGTTACTAAGTGGCTTATTATGGGTTATTTACACCAAAAACATATTTTTGAATTCAAGTTTTATATAGTGAAATGTAAAAAAAATGGTATAACAAATGAAACAAAAGTATAAACTTATATATTTTATTGTTGATAAATTTTTACAGGATCAGTCAGTTAGTTTAGGTACAAAATAAAAATAAGCAACTTGAAACATTTCATTTTAAATGATTAATAAGCAGTGAGTACTTTCTTAATGTGGTTCTTGAATTTGTAGTTATTTTACTAAATCATCTTGTGACGGATCTATACGCGTCTATTACTAACCCCTTGTGGACTCTTCTGGGGAAACATTTTTACCCCGAAGGTAAGAAAACGTGATTATGCAAATTAAGTTTATTATATAAATTCTGTATTCGCGAGTTTTGGAGTTAGTTGGTGAGTGGAGGATCGCGAATTTATCGAGTGCCAATCTAAGTATCAATTGAAGAATTCCAAGAGAGGATCACGCGGAGGTGATCAAATCCAGTTAACGATTACCGTTCAAGGCCTCAACAGTAGGACTTCACAAGACTACGGGTATTGTGAGCCTTATTAAAATAGAAGTTTAAGAATAACTTATTAGAGCGTGGCGGAATTGAATTTGAGCTTGTAACGGTTATCGTGGAATCAGTTGAGGGTCCGTAATATTATCTTCCAGGCTAGCTTGTCTCCCCTTCACGCTCTGCATACTAATCAACATTCTTAATTGGATTATTATTGTGGTTGCTTGATATTTTGTGACAGTAAAATAGAGTGAATCATGTCGACTGATTATTCAGTTCTTCCCACACAACTAGCTGGGTCCGAGAGTAAACAAGGGGGATTAGAGGAAAGCAGGAACCGACACGCATTACAATCTATATTTGGATAAGTTCGTGAAGATGCTAACAAAATTAGATGTTTTAGGTGCATATTAGTTAATTTCGAGCGATATTTTGATTTAATTACGTTCATAACAGAAAGCATTTCTTCACAAACATATATTGATCCAAACCTACAACAATATCTGACCGCTAAATCATGTAAATTTGGAAAATTGCTTGATGGCACAAATTTCTAAAATTCGATGTCATTCGAATCATTTGCGGTAAAAATAATTTCCTTATATTTGTTTTTTAGAGTAATATGGTGCTGTTGGTCAATAATTTCAATTTGTACCTGAGGTGGGTATCAATTAATGTCTTGAAGAGAAATCCGAAAAAGATTAGAGAAAAGTTCACTATTTTTTTATCGTCTTTAAAATCTTCAAACCTGGCACTGAAAGAATCCTGCAAAATGGATATTAAATTTTAAATTTGTCATAGTTCGGAACATTACTAACTTTGGCAAATTAACTCATTTCCCATTCTTGCGTGAATGGGAAATAAGTTAATTTTTTCTCTCCAAAATCCAGACAAAAAAGCAAGTTTATTCACAAAAGAAGATATATGACTAACTAGGATAGGAAAAATGCAATTTTTTTTTCTGTGTTATCTTAAATTTAAATTGTTTAAATGTTCCATATCAGTAAGAAAAGCTAAACCCCACAGCCAATTTTCGCTCCTGAAGAGTGAGCATTCACTGGGCAGTTCATCCTTTCTTCCAGATATTCTGAAACACATTCCCTCAAACTCCAAAATCTCGCAAGTGAACTAACTGCCTTTGAAAAGCCAGCGCACACTACAATGAAAGATAGTTAACTCGCCATTTTCTTCCGTTTCTTCAGGGAAAAGCGTACGAAATCTTCGTCGATTCAGAACACGAGCTCGTATTTTATTGATACAGCCCATAACGGGGTCAACAACGAAAGACAAGTTCATGTCCTTGCCACAAAGAGCTTCTTGGTGAATGATACTTGAAAACTTTTCTACCCAAATAATTTTCAAGCAATGCAACAAAACCTTTTATTCATTCAAGGCTCTGTGAAAACACTGTCTAATTTCTGCTTTATTAACCTCAATTACATTTTTAAGTTCCTTAAAAATGTCTTCCCCTGCTAGTTGGCGCAAATCAAGAAGTTCTTCCACAGTATCAAAATTAATGTTTGTGTAACGCACAAAGATGCTTAACTGCACATTGTGTCTGTGATATCACAGCTTTCATCCAAAGTTAATGAAAAATATTTGCAATTTTGAAGTCCAGAGACTATTTGAGTTCAAACATCCTGGCCCATGTTATCTATATGACGCATGACGGTATTTTTAGACAAAGCTATTTTATCAAACATATTTTTGACATTTAGATCACCGACATTTTGGGCGAAAATTAAAAGGCTACTTTTTTATTATCTCCTCTCCGTCAGAATATGTTTTTTTCTTGTGAGCTAACAACAATGAAAGTTCATAGGAAGCCTTCACCATGGTATCCATTTCGTCATTTCTCTTCTGGAACAAAGTTTGTTGGCTGGCTAAAGATTTCTTTTTTCTGTTGATAAATTCCATTTGCAAATTTGGTCCAACAGGATATATTTGCTGTTGAAATCAGTATACAGTTGTTTGAAATGACGGTCCAAGTTAAATTATTTTTGGAACTGCTATACAAATTCCACATATCAAACAAATAGGCTTGGAAGCATTTTGATTTGTTAAAACGCATTGTTTTCCCCAGACAATTTTAATATCACCTGCTACAATATTATCTTCATAATTTCTTTTTGATGTCGAAGGTTTACTCAAAAACATATTGAAAAAAAATTTAAACTACGCTCAACGCTAAAACTAAAAATAATTTTAGAAAAGGAAAAAAGCTTAACGTCTTTCTAAACAGAGTTTAAAATCAACTGAATCTGACAGCTAGAAAAGATTTTTCGATGTTACGCTACAAATTTTCTAGTCTCCCATTTCAGCATTCTGATTAATCATGGATGCAATTCTCACTCCCTCTGCTTTATAAAGCGGCTACTTTGTGCAGATAGAATTACTCCTACCGTACATCAACTGCTCTCTTAATATGTTGCAGAATTACTTCTTGACATTAGAAAACTTGTAAATAGGCAACACCTTTGGAAAAACCTTTTTATCTGACATCACGCTGACAGCTATAAACACGAAACTTCAGGACTGCAAGAGGAAACTGAAATTCGAATAGAAATTCGAGATGTTAAAAATTAACCACACTCGAGGGAAGGTAATTTTTTGGGCAGATTCGACCGTCCGAGAGAGATAGAATTTATTGGTTTTTAGTGTCACGTTATCCAACACTTTTCTCTGAACGTTACAATGCTGTGGAATTGTAAGTTTTGGAGCACGATCTGACATTTGGTGCTATACTGAAGAAGAGAAAAAATCTTGCTTAGCGTCTTTAAAATCTCATGCTGAAAATTTCTGTTTTCTTACATATTCCATTCATGATAATTTTCTATTGTACATCAATTAATTCAGTAATCTTTTCAAAAATTGTTGTAATTTTCCAATAAGTCTTCGCGTGCCACAGTTACGTCCCCCCGCGTGCCACAATGTGGCACGCGTGCCGCGGGTTGGCCACCCCTGTGGTAGATAATGAAAAGACTCTCCAAAGATCAAAAACAAAGAAAGGGAAAAAAGTAGAAATTAAGGGAAAATCCCTCCCGAAGTAAAACTTGCAAGGTAAGAACTGAAGAATGGGTGCTGTGAAAAATAGAAGGGTGAAACAATTTTAAGTGCCTAGGGCACCGGGAAGCCTAAAAATGGCCCTGGTTGTAACCATTAAATTTTTTAAAAATATATCGTATGGTAAACGAGAGATCAGTGAATTTTTCATAAAAGAAGAATGAAAAAGTTTTTGCCTGTGTATCCATTGAAGATGAAATGTGCTAAACAGTTTTTATTTAATGTGCTAAAAAGGAATTATCAAAGTAGTGGATGTATAGCAGCTGTATTCGTAAAGCTTGTGTGACAGGTATTTTAATACTTTATATCTAAGTACTCAAGCATTGATTTAAGTTACTCTTTTCAAATTAGCTCTTTAAAAATTTATTCGGCAAGCATCGTACTTAATATTTTTATTGCCAATAAACGAAAAGAATTGGAATCAATATAAATTTATAACTGGGATCTTTTTTTCTTTTTACTCCCCTTTAGAGCCCTTTTTAAGTATTTGCTAACACTGCAAAAAGAAAGATCTTTCACTAATATTAAAATAAAATTTTTAACATATCGGGCTTTTGTCTTCTATCATTCTGGAAAATCACAATTCCAGAGTTCATTTCAAACTAAGCTTTCAATCCTCGTATTCGATTTTAAATTTATTTCCTTTTCTTAGCGCGTACCGATTACGCTACGTTGCGAAACATTTTCTTTCAAATCTCCAGAATAAATTAACTTTCCTTTCTTGAGCCTTATCGCGAGCCTACTGACCGCACACTCAGAAAAGGGAAAATTATTCAACCCCCAGGTATATGTTCATTTCAATTATGATTTCACTCTCGTCAAGTCGAATAACCTGTTTGAATATGCTTTCGCCTACATTTTAGAAAAGCGGTCCATTAAGCAAAAGGAAACAGTTATGTTCTTTTGAAGCTCAACACAAAACAAGATATAAGTGAGTGTTAGATTAATCTTCGAGGTATTAGAACTGATCAATTCAATAAATTTTTTGAGATGCAAATACTTTGAATTATTTGCAAGTATTTCATTTTAAATCGGATATTACTATAGGATATGTACAGAAGTAGGATATTACTGTATATTTTAAATACATATATTACAAATATGAATTTATTTATAAATCAGTATTTTGGAGCAAGCAGAAAGTTTCATTCTTAAGGTGACTTCTTTTGGAAACGTGATTTTAAAAAAGCATATAAAAAGGAATATTTTTTTTTTCGAAAAATATTTTTAAAACAATTTTTTATGAATATTCTAATTTAACATCATACATCAAGAAAAATAATCCATTTAATTGCTTTTTCAAAATCTTGGTTTCGAAAGTAATTAGTAAAATGAAATGATAGTAGTCGAAATGGTCGAAAAATAACATAAGTTTTTCACTTTATGTTAACTTTATTCTTTACTGCACATAAAAAAGTAATTGTAGGGCATTGATTGTGATTTACCGAAAAATATTTCCTTTAATTAAATTAAATTACTAGTTTTCTCAAAAATGATGTGTATGTATATCAAATGATTGTTTCTTCGAAAACATTCATCTAGGACACTTTTTCTATTTCTTTTGTGTCAATTATGTATATCAGTAACTAGCGATAAGTACTATTTACTATAATTTATATACTCTGTTAAGCGGCAAAGAACTCTACAATAGTCAAGCATGTGTGAATGATTTAGAATATGTTACGTTCATTTCAATAAATTTAATTTAAATCTAGATATTTTATTGCCCATTTTTGAGCATTTTTAAAGAAATTTTTTTTTTTATGTTTAGTTTACAAGTTATTTATTGTGCTTATACTGCTTCATCGGGAGTTTCTAATCATTTGAAAAAGAAGCGGTAGAGTTGTAATGCCAGTCGGTTCCTGCTTCCCTCTGAAATCCCTTGTCTACTCTTGGATCCGGCTAGGTGTGGGGGAGAAACTGAATAATCAGTAGACATGATTCACTCTAATTATTTTATTGTCACCAAAATATCAAGCAGACACAATAATAATCTAATTAAGATAGCAGAGCGTGGAGGTGAGATTCAATAGCCTGAGGATAATAATACAGACCCTCAAATGTTTCCACGATAACCTAAACAATCTCAATATAAACTACGTCGCGCACTAATAAGCTAAACTTCTATTTAAATAAGGATCACGATACCTGTACTTTTATGAAGTCAAGTCCTACACTGGAGTCCTTGAATTCGATCCTATCCGGATGTAATCACCGTCGATTGATCCACTCTCAGTAATCTTCCATTGATAAACTCCCAATGCACTTAATCATTTCACAATCCTTCGCTCTCCATAACCAACTAACTTTCCAACTAACTCCTAAAACTCGTGAATACAGAATTTATATAATGTACTTAATTTGCATAATCACGCTTTCCTCACTCGGTGAAAGTTGGTTGATTATTTTGTTTCTCCAGAAAAATCCCCATGGGATTAGTAGAGCCGCGTATAGATCCGTCACAAAGTGACGTCACACTCGCCGCCTGAATTATGAACCATGGCCTCTAAGCCGATTCTACCTTCTTCAAATTTTCACACCACGCCACCTGGAGGAGTTGAAGCTTCGACAGATTGAACGTGCATCAGCCTGTCTACCCAGCGAGTCTTCAATGGTACCAGGGCTGGAACAAACGATTCGAAACGACGACCACGAATTCATGACTATGACCTCTATTGGCCTATCGCGGCCAAAAAAAGAAACGGGGGAAAGGACAGAAATTCTTAAACACACTTTATTGTTTTGAATTTGATTTTTCCCTAAGAGAAAATACTTAGTCATTATTTTAATTTTTCACTAGATTAAAAATTGATTCAATATTTATTTCAATTAAACTTTAAATCTTTCAACAGTGGGGAAATAATTCAAGTGATCGTCGAAATAAGAATGTGATTTTGATCTTTTTTTTCCATCTCAAAACTTAAATGTTTTATTGTAATAAGCATTTTGTAATATTTTATCTTTCAAGCCAAATTTTTTAAAAAATGAATTGGATTAAAAAAATGTTTCTACTGCAACCTGAAACCTTTCAGTACCCTTTTCATTAAAATCCAATTGTCCTCGTATTACTTCAAAAATCATTTAACAACTAATGTTATAAATAGAGAATCGCCCTTTATACCTTCACATAGAACTTCATTTCTGGTTTGATTTCAAGTAACGAACTAAAATAATTTGCTTCCCAGTCTTGGACTAAGGAGCCGTGATTTTTAAAACTTTGTACTGTTTCATCTCATTTAATAAGAATTAATTAGTTAAAACCTAGATTATTTAACAAATTAAATTATTTCTTGAATGAAATGTTTATTGCTGAATATTTTTTTAATATCTTTCAAAATTTAAATAAATGTTGAGGATTTTGGGATGTTACATGCGATGTTCTTTATACTACGGTAGTTCGTAATTATGGTTTCAATTTATTAATGGCTCATACTGTTTGGAATCACTGGTTTAGGTATTGCATTGATTCACCAAATTATGCATATCGCATGAAATCTCTGAAAATCATATTAAATTGTATTTCTTTTTTTCAATTCCTACTATTAGTTCACACTCTTCCGACATATATTTATTTATAAATCTTGTTCAAATTTTCAATCGTTAATAAAATACTTTTTATTCATCCACTCAAAATCAAATACATTTTCTTAAACTTGTAGTGGATGACATTTGATGTTAATATAGTTTATTCAAATATTTATTCATTACTTTAATTTAATTAATGAATAAATATAAACTAACAAAAATAATTTTCTGACATCATACATAAAAAGGGAAATCCCTCCGTGTGTCCCTGTCGCGCAATGAAGAGCGCGTTGGACTTTTAATCCCACCTGGAATAGCTTAATTTCTGAAAATGTGATTTTTATTTTTACTGTACTATTTTATTAAAATAATTAAATTCAATTAACAAATACATAGTTACAAACAGAGCAAAAAAATAGTCCAACATAGAAAAAAATGGGAAATTTTACAAGGAAAATCACTTTCTATTTTGTCATTTAATATTGTAATTCTGTTATATGTCTATACATATTTATATTAATTGTAACTATTTAATAAAAGTAACTTAAAGAGAGAATTTTTTTTGTTGTTGGCCTAAGTAAGAATTAACTTTAAAAAAATTAAATTACTAGTTTTAATAAATCCTTGCGCTTGGTTAAATTACTTTCCAACACTGTATTGCTGCTTTAGTTTATCGAGAAACGACATGTTTTTAATTCTCAAAATCTATCGTGAAGCAAACGCACAAGGTTTAACTGCAGGTGCTCTATTAAAAATCTTTAACTTTATAGTATTTTATTTCTCAGAACAAATAAAAAATAACTCATAAAACGAGTACATGATTTTTTCCCCCTGTCACTCGGTGACTTTCACACGTTATCCATGTTCAGGCACATCTTGTAACAAAATGGCGTTTAGTACCTCGTCAGAAGACCCGTATATTTCCTCCTACAAATCATGAAGAAACATGAAAGTAATTTCATAGTTGTATTTTGAGGTGCTTTAAATTCAATTAAACGAAATCATTTATAGAATTCAGGCAAGTCAATTTCACCGAATTTTGCTTCAAATTTTACATAGAAGAATGCTGTGATTTGTTACTAAAAATTTTGCTCATAGAAAATCACATGAGCTTAATTTTAAAAATTTTATTAAAATATTTATTATTTAAGTTTAAAATGCATATTCCGCGAGAGTAAGGCTGTAGGCCAACACAAGCTTCATTCATAATCAAAAGTAAGGCCATATTTAAATATTTTTAGGCAACATGTTCAAATCTACATATTATTCGAAAAATTTCTTAATACAATCATATTCTTAAATTTTTCAGCCGATTTCTTAGGTAGTGGTGCTTGTCAGGCTCGGAAATTAATGTACATTTGTAATTCCTGTCTATACATTCCACTGGATTGTTTTAACATCGTTGCAGAGGCTATCATGTGTTCAGGGAAAATGTTGATGGTAGCGTAAGACTCTAAGAGAAATTATTTAGTTTTTCACGACTATATTTATTAACACATCTACAGAGAGAGTGTTTACAAAATTCGCGGATAAAAGCTACAGGGTTTTTTGAACAGGAGAAAGTAACAAATAAGCGTTTGCGTTTTTTGGCTTTGTTTTTCCAGGGTTTCTTACCTGGGATCCTGGGTCCCGGGAAATCAAAAGATCTCCATACTTTTTGTTTTCCCGGGAATAATACTTCGTACCCCGGAGCTAAGAGAAGCTGAAATAACCTGAGGTAGCTAGTTTTGACTTTGGATTTAATTGGCCACACTTTTACGATTTGTTGTTATTCACCCCAATTTTTTTGGAAGGAGTAACCTCGACTCTCAGGAACCCCAGAAAAGAAGTACGAGTGTAATAAGAGAAACAGTAATGCCCACGTAGGGTTGAGAAAATTTTTTGCCAAACATCACTTCATTAACGATAATTATTCAGTTTTTAAAGGTACATCATTTCGTCGTCTGCCAATGCGTCCAATCTGATATCTTGATTTACTTCTCTTAGAATAACGTAAGTACTAATACTTAAATCATTTATTTAAATGGCTACTTAAATTTTTTTTCAGATACTTATTTTCATTACAAACTATTTAATTGAATGAGAAGTTTGAAGAAGAGAATGAATTCGCTCAACTGTTTAAGGGGGAAATTTTTTTAAAAAATCTCACAACATTTACTTACTATTTTTCTTAACTGAACTTTTGCGAGAGATTTTTACATTAATATTTGCCTATTTTTGTGTCACTAAATATAGAAATTTCTCAAAAAGAATTCAGTTATATTAGCATTTATCTCTTAGTAGCAACATCGGAAAGATAATTGATTCAGAACTGATAAAAAAAATAATCGAAAATAGATTCTCAAACATGAAACTGGACGATGCTTTGAAAACAATTTCTCAGACATCAAGTGAAATAAAAAGCATTTTCTGCTCCAGGGTTATTCATAACAAAGCTAAGAACTAAGCTGAGTGACAAAAGCTTAGATTGGATATGTTTTCTCTAATCACACTTTAAAAAGGAATACTCAGTATATTTTATTTTTTGTATTGTGTGTGCTACCTGTGTGTGAATGTATTTATTTTGGAATTTGTATGTATCCTTATTATATAATTATTATTGATACCAATTAAAAATAGCTTATTTTTAAATTTCTCGAAATTTTGAAGCATGCTTGGGAATTTTAGGAATGACTCTTACGTTCTCGGGAATTCCCGGGAGGAATGAAGAAAAAAACCTTAGTCTTTTCTAAATAACTTCTCTTTCCTGTCGACGTTTCTTTTTGTTTCTATTCAAAAATTCTCTTGAAAATCGACTTCCAAGGATAGTGAACAGGTTTAAGGTTTGTGACTTTTGGATTATCAGTATAATGTCGTATGAAAGGGTTTTTGCGTAGATACTTAGCTATTTATGATTTCTGTAATACTAAATGAAGTTTTTCTGGGATTTGTTACGGAACCATTTGGTCATTTTAAGAAATATAATTCCTTGTGATCAAAGAAACCACTTTATGATGATGAGGATGAATGAGAAGCATAACAATCCATTTTCATCAGAAGGCTTGTTGTAGAGGGTTGTTGAAGATTCACCCAAAAGATGTATTTCTAAAGGACAAGAATACATTTGTGTGTTTACATTAAACGTATATATATTAAAAACATAATATGAGGCCCATTCGGGCAATTTCTCAATTTTGACCACCACCCTAGCTTGCCAATGCCGAGAAGCAATCTACTGTGTGCTCTAATCTTACTGGATTAGAGCACAGTGCGCTCCCTGGTGAGAGCGGAAAACACTACATCTCAAGCATCGGTTACAAATACTAAGTAGTTTCTTAATACATCTCGCATGAATTCTAATAAACATTCAAATATTTTATTTGTTACGAGAGAAAATTATTGTAAATTCATTAACAAAAATAAAAGTACTTTAATGAATTTTTAATGTATTGCATTTTATGAAGGAATGTCTTTTATTTAATATAAAAAGGCTAACTGAAGACCTATGCAAATATTCTTGTATATTACTAAGCTTTAAAAATTTGTTTATCCAATGGCTATAAATATAATATCACAAATCCTCAAAAAGTATTAAAACAAATTTTGGTATGTTCCTTGAAACCAAGAAGCCGTTAGATGTGAAACCTGGATTTAAAAACATTTAACTGCATCAATACATGTTCTATACTTTTTATAAGTGTTAAAAGTTTTGTTTTGATTACCATTTATGTACATTGATTGTTTTTCTATTTTTTTTCTTTTAACTTAAAGGCATTTCCTGTCAAAAAAAGAGATCATGTGGAGGACCAAATTGTCAATAAATTTAGCGGTTTGGGCGCTTTTCAGTTCAGCCGTAGGAGTTTGGGACGTATTCATGACGGGAGTCTCTTATGATGACTTGGTGCAAATGAACGCTCAGTGTGATCCTTTTGACAATTGCCAAAACCCACGAGTCAATCACCAGCTCAACGGATATAACTGCGATTGCGATAGCTTGTGCGTCGAGTTTGACTCCTGTTGCATAGATTCCCCCCACAGAAACTCTAATTGGCCTCCAAGAACAGATGTGACGTGTCGCAAAGTGTATGGCTATAACAATCCTGATGTGTACATGATGTACAGTTGCAAGAACCGAAATTTTCCACCAGAAATACTTTGCGGAAGCAGTGCTGAAGAGAGTAATGACCTTTTTTTAGTAATTCCGGTCACCAGTTTAACGACTGGAATAACTTACAGGAATTATTTCTGCGCTGTGTGCAATGAGGATATTGAAGCTGATCAGCTCGTTCTTTGGAATTTGGAAGTTCAAGGACACAGTACAAGGCTTCAGAGCAGTAGCATACCAAATTTAATGTATGATGCTTCCATTAATTCTTGGCGAATTGTTGGGGATTTTCCTGTGAGAATATCAATAAAAATGCCACACAGACTAACGCATATTGTGAAACCTTGTACAGCAGACTTGATTTCAAATTGCTCAAAACACTGGCAGGATGTTTCTGTGGCAGAAATCTGTGCAGAATACATGGCAAAAATACTGTTCGAGGAATATCGGGATCAATTTGTCTGGTACAGAAATCCTCACTGTGCTGTTTGCAATTTCAAAAAGATCGAGCGTCGCAAATGTCAAAAAAGTGAAGCATTTTCTGCCAGCAGCAAGCCTATGGTTGGGAAAGATTCCTTTGTACACGATGTTAAAAAAGTTTTTGAATCTTGGGATGTCAGCGGAATCCTTTTCTTGAAATTATTTCAATTGCAAGATAAAGATGAAATTTGCGATCGAAAAATGATATATGACATATTTTCAAAAAAATGCTGATGCAACTCTCGGCATTCATTTCTTAGAGATGGAAAGTGTGTCAATAGAACTTAAGTTGATGGGATTCCGACGTGTCTGTTAATTAGCGTTGAAAGTAGAACACTCTGAGGATTATTGATGTACGTTCAAGTGATGAAGACAAAACCTGAGTTGGCAATCTACTTTTCAAGCTTTTACACTCCGTCAACGAGAGGATATTTTCGGAAGTATTTAATTATAGTAGTGTAAATTTTATGAATTGCATGCAATTCTTTTATACACGTTACTTAAGAGTTGAGAAAATCTCCTTATCAAGCAATAAATAAAATATAGGAAACAAAAAGATATTTTATACTTGGGGTTGGCAACCTATGGAATGCCAATATGCAAATAGTTTCACTCATCTTTACTTTCTGTGCATAATCTTTGCGATGTTCATTTAAGTGATTATGTGGAAACACTTCCCTCAGGATCGTTTTTAACTTCTATAAAAGGCATGTAACAACGCTACCTCTGCAGGTGTGTTTTGAATGTAACCTGTAGCGTCAGTAGGACAAATAAGACGATAGTGTACGATTCAAGTTACGATTCCCCACTGATTAGAACAAGCAGAATCGGGTGACCTCGGAAGAAATCTAGATTTGCCAAAACAGAAGTCAGAGCTTCTCTCATACAGACTGCGGCAATAAAATTCCCTCCTACCCAGGCGTCAAGGTTCCAAAGTACAGAGAGAGAACTCGTGAAAAGAATCTTCATCATTTCTCTGAGAAGAAAGAACATGTGGTCGAATGTATTGATGTGAACGACTTGATGAATTTCCTGAACATCAGTTACGATCCAAAAAACTGGAGGTTGTTTATAGACTCTTCCAAGCTTAGTTTGAAAATAGTATTACAACACAATGGCAACCTTCTTTCATCCATTTCCACTGGACATTCCATTCACGTAAGGAAACTTGTGCAAATGTGAAATTACTTCTAGGGTTAATAAAATACGAGGATCATAAACAGAAGATCTGTGGTGACCACAGCACTTGGTATGGACTAACTTCTGTTTTCAGTGTTTGTGGGACAGTAGAGATCGAAAATCGCCCTGTCCAGAAATCAAAAATCCGGGGAGAGAAATGCCCCAAATGATGTAAACCCAAATGACATTCTGCTTCCACCTCTGCACATTAAGCTGGAATTAATGAAGAATGTGAAATCCATTAACAAGGAAGAAGAGGCTTTCCAATGCCTTGGATCAAAATTCCCAAGATTGAGTGATGCAAAAATTAAGGAGAAAATTTTCGCGAGCCCTCAAATACGCAAAATCATGAAGAAGCTTTGTGGATCAAATTCGGCATGGGAAAGAGAAAGCAGCCTGGGAAACCTTTAAAAGTGTAGCAGGTAGCAAAATAGATGAGAACTATCAACAGTTGGTGAAAAAACTCCTACAAAAGTTCCATGACCTAGGATGCAAAAGGTCTTTAAAGATCCATTTTTTAAATTCCCACCTTGATTTTTTGCCTAAGAACTGTGGAGCTGTAAGCGATGTGAACACGGTTTCATCAAGATATCGCAGCAATGGAACGTAAACATCAGGTCGTTGCGATGAGTCAATGATCAAAGACTTCTGCTGGACAGTTGTCTCGAGCTTCGACAGACAAGAGGAAATCCAAAAGGAAAAAATACTGCTGATTTCTGATAAGAACATTATTTCTTGAAACTGGACTTATTGTATTTATTAGTAAAGTTTTGTCCTTCCAATTTACCCATAAATTGATGAATGTGGGCTGTTGTATTACTTAAAAACAAGAACTAATAAATAAATGTTATTTACGTAGTCGTTTTTTTTCAACCCAAAATTTGTAAGAATAGGCTATTTAAAACTAGGAAACAGACAAAAAGTTGTTTTTTGTTGCCTAGTGTAATTAATGTATAATAAAACTCTAAATCTTTATTCTTGACCCTTTTTCTCTAACTCTGCATGCACTAGGGCTAGAGTCGAATTGTTTAAAATATTAAATCCTAATGTTTCGGCACACCACATCTATAAGGGTTTTATACTTTGACAAATTGCTTCAGATATTTTGCTTTCTATTCCTCTTTCATTTCACTCCTTCAGTCATCATTATTAATGCTTCTGTACAATCATCAAATAATTATCCTTCGCGTATACTCGCAAGAAATACATTTGATAACTTCTTAGTCCTCTTCAAATCTAAATAAAATTGGTTTGACTAATAATTCAAAAAGAAACCCACCTACGTTTTAATATTGGATTGATGCTTTAGTTACGGCAGTTAGTCAAACTTTAATACAGATAATTTTTATCTTAAGTTCAATTTTAATTAGAGAAATGCTTTAAGAAATCTTTGTTTCGATTTCCTTCAAATCTAATTAACAGTTGTATAATTAAAAAAGAGATTTGTTAAAATGTCCTTTAATATATTATTTACTTTAATGATTTACTTATATCACACTGGTTTTTTTTTTCAATTAAATTCTTGTGGCAAAGTTATGAAAAGAATGTGCGTACGAAATTTCTTCTGCAGGTGAAATGAATTAAAAACGAGAATTTTTATTTTTAACGCCCCTTTGGGGTCTGTTTTCACAAAATCCATCCTTAACGGGTCTCTACTCTATGAAAAGAACATGCCTACCAAATTTCAAGTCTGTAGGTCTAAGAGTTCCTGAGATGCCTCGATGAGGGAGTCGCTTTTCTCCTTTACATATATATAGACGAGAGATGGCCACAAAGCCTATTCACCATTTTTTTAAAACATAATTTTTTAATGATTTTAATTTGACTTCATCTGATATTTGTGAAAGTCCAATATTGCTTTCCGCTTTGTTTTGTTTCATGTATAAACATATTAGCTACTTTCCTGTCGTATTTCATGTGAATTAAAGCAGTACGTATCAATTTTGTCGCATTGTATCTCTTTGTGTTTGACATAAATATGGAGAGTGTGTATAAAGTTTTTATTCATTAAATAATCTTTCTTTCGATCACGAAATTTTCGCATTTAACAACCGTTGCTAAGACAATAACTATCAATACCTCCATAAAAAAGCTATTTTGTTTTGTTTTAAACTACAAAACAAATTACTTTATGCATCGCATTTCCAACATCTAAATCGTAACTAAGCTTACTGATTATGAATAATGTCCATCAAGAGTAATGGAAAAATACAGGCATGAATTATTTAAAATATCTTTGCCTTCTTTTTAAATAAAAAGGTGTAACAAATAACAGGACAACAGCATGTGTTTGAACCCAAATTGGTCAATTTCATAACTCAAATTAACGTCATCTAGTTAAATAATGGAGCTGGTGGAAGATGTCGAGTGGAACCGCGTATAGGTCCGTCACTCATTTAATATTTTTGTAACACATTTTTATTAGTTTGTCCTGTATCTATAGAGACGGAATCTTTGAAATGTAATGATACGAGACTCATCCGAGACCCCGTAAACGGAGAGAATAAATACCCTTCAAACCCGTTAATTAATATCCATTGAAGAGCAAGACTAATTTTACATCCACGTATAATTCCGGCTTCAAATATCAAACTCAAGGATAAATTCAACAATGGATAAATGATAATTTAAAACACTAAAAAAAAGTCACGCTTTTTTTGTAGATCGAACTAAAAAATGAAAAATAAATTATAGTTTCAAAAAAATAAAAAACACGCTTTTATTGTGAATTGAACTAATAAGTAAAAAATAATTCTTAATATAAGAAATAAAATGATTAACGAAAAAAATTAATGTCATTGTGATAAAAGCGTGGGGTGCTTTGTACTACATTTCTACACTAACTCAGCCTTTCGGAATAGAACTAGTAAGAAATCATAACAATTAATATAGAGCACCTCACGCTTTTACCCCAACGACATTAATTTTCTCGTTATTCGTTTTATTCTTATACTAAGAAATATTTTTTTACTTTATAGTTCAATTCACTATAAAAGCGGGGTTTTTAGATATTTTTTTTTTAACTATCATTTTTTTAAAGCACTAGTGCCTAAATATTTGCATACATCAGTGCATTTTTCCCACGATCATCTTACGTAAACAATATGCATTTACGTCCAATTTTTAAATAATCTGTGAAAAGGTTTGCCTCTTGTGGCTGTCTTTTGTTCGAAACAGTTGAGCAGTCAGGAATTTGTAGTCACAAGAACCATTTCTCTGACTAAATTCACACCATTGAACCATGATTATTTTGCACAGGCAATAATTCCACTAAATTTTGTCTTAATAATAATAATAAATGATTATTTGTTTTTCAAAAAAGTTTCCCGTAAGCTATGCTCCTATGTATTTTAATCCTATGTATTTTAATGTAAGCTATGCTCCTATGCTCTTTAGCATTTTAATACAAAAAAGGCTAGAAATTTATATTTAATTCCTTAGTTCAGCGCTTCTCAAACTTTCAATATTTTCAACCCAATTTTCAATCAATCATATCCCTCCTTTGTACAATAACAATGTCTTGAATTAAATAATACTATATTTTGACGCTAAAGCTATAACCTCTTAAGCAAAGCTATCCTCAAGTCTTTACAACCAAGCGACATTAACCTCGTAAATGCCACCGGCGTATGTAAATATCTCGCTCAACCAAAACGTTAACTGCCCCGAACGTATAATATGTCTTTCCGAAGTACGATATTTTCTGTGCACTGCTAACCATAAAATTATTCCAAAGGCTTTGAAAAGCAATAAAAGGATCGTGACAGTGTTTGTGAAGGATTTGCTTCATATATTTATTCCTTCCAGCACATATAAAGTCGTTAACACGAGATAAATTTGTTACTACATCAGCACCTATGTTGCATTGATAAGAGAAAAAAAACCCTCACTTTATAACTAGTGTATATACGTGTTGTGTGAGGCTCTTGCATTAAATCTCGTCGTTTAAGAGACTGTCAGCTCCATTGGAGAAATATCTGTTTTTTTTTTAATATGGTACAAGAGGTATGTTATTACTTTTCTGCGTCCCCATATCGATGGTATTTACCAAAAAACACAACAAAAGGCTAACTTTAAAACCGTTAAGGGAAATAAGGAGTGAAGGTCTATTAGACCTCTTAAACAAAACCTAAATATTATTACCTCATTAAAGGCCTTAATTGAAGATACCAGCAGAGACAGGGGGAAAAATTGAAACATTTAAATTTGTGCTCAATTTTAATTTGGTGGAATTTATTTTCAAGAATTGATGTATTGAGTAAATTGCTCCAAAATCCTAAGCTAAGCGTCGTGGAATGCATTGAAGACTTAGATAATCCTAAGAAATATTTAATTTCCCAAAAAATCTGATCATGATTTTAAGATATCTGTCGATTCAGCAACAACACTTGCTAGAGATTTAGGTATTGATTCCGAATTTCTCATTTTGAAGCTCAGAAAATCTAATTGCTTATGAGAGCAGCTTCAAATTCCTTCCAGCAATTCGCGATATCTTCAGCTAATGAACGATTTACCTTATCTGAATACTATTCAATATTCTGCTTTCTGAATGAGTTTCACAACATTTCTGATGATGATCTCATGAAGGTCTGAAGTTAACTTCAATATTAAGTTACGGCTACGGGAGGAAGAAAGTATTGTGAAAGATATAGACGGCATACAAACCTTTAATTAAATGACTTCATTCAAAGATATTTTTCCCAGGTAAAAACAGCCAATTGAGGTGTGAGAAATTATAGTCAAGATTGATCTCCAAATTTTGGTCAAGCAATAAAATTTTTTTAACCTTACCTGTTTCTCTAGATTCAGGGGAAAGAGAAGTTCCAGTAAATGAAAAATTATTAAAAATTACTCGAGAAATAATGACACAAGAAAGCCTTTCAGATTTAGTCGTCATTTCTGTTGAATCCGAAACCTCAGAAAAATGGATTTCACCAAAATTTTTGACAAATTTGCTTCTCAGAAAGCCAGAAAAGTTATTTTATAGTTATTTATTAGGTAGTCTTTGTAGAAGGACTGATTTATATACTTTTCGTTTCACGAGATTTATGCTTTAGTACTTTGCTTATATACTTTCTGAGTAAATACAGGGAGAGTTATTTTGCATTTGTAATTATAAAATGTCTATTTTTATTTCAAAGGTAGTATTTTTGTTTGTTTATTGTTTAATTAAAGTGTTTTGTCGCTATTATGACATATTAGCTGATAAAAAAAGGGGTTTTGCACTTAGAATTGTATTTACATTTTATTAATATTTTACTTAAATAAACGTATATGAGTTTACAGCGACAACGTTAAGTATTAGTCAAAATACGAAAAATTCTCAATTAGCTTAGTTGAAATTGCATAATAAAACTGAAAATATAATTAATTTAGTATCATTTTAATGAAACAAATAAAAAAAATTAATTAACCATAAAAAACAAATAAAAATAGTACAGAATGAAATTTAAAAAAAAAGCATTTCTTCATTTCTTGTGTTTCTGAAAATAAGCTTATAAAAACACAGCTCCACCAGCGTTTCATCATTAGAATGGCTTCTTATTTTTGTTACAAATTGTCCTGCCGTAGACAATACACGTTCGAATTCTTTACTAGTGGGTATTATCGTCATTAAATAGGAGTACTATGTTCTTTTCAGGTAGTCACCGCGTCTCCCTCCATTTTCAAAAAAGCGAAATTCTTTTTGAATTTTTGATGACAGTGTCTCAAATCTAATATACTGCAATGGGGCAGTATGTTAGATTTGATAACTTTTTTAAGTTCTTCTGCTACATTTAATGGGATTTTTTTTATATAAATTGATCAAATTATTGAATCAGAATGTGAATCAATTTCAAGTGTTACCTCATTTCAAATTGAAGATCCAGTTGCATGAGCTGTTGGTAATGCAATGAGATTTGAAGTGTCTCAAGTCTTCCAAGTAGGTCCGCTATTAATTAACGGCATTTAATTTAAGAAGGAACTGTGACAAAATCTATTCTTGTGATGTTGCTTATACTATTGTGTAAGAATTGCAGTGAGCCACTTAGATCTTTGCAATGTTCTCTCCCATACTGTGCAAATATTTTTCTTGTATATAGCGCTTGTAATTGCGCAAAAAAATTCTATGGACATATTTCATAAACAAACTACAAATTTTCTAAAAATTAATTTTTGAAAAATTTAAAAATATAATTCAGGACAAAAATCAAATCCCGGGATTTCATGATTTAAAAAAAAAGCACCGGAATCCCGGGGCTGAAATTCTTAGAAGTAACTGCATTTTTTCAGGAATACTAAAAAAAAATGCAATTACTTTTAGGGATTATTACACTTAGGAACATTGCACTTTTCAGGAATGTTGCGCTACAGATGCTGCGCTATAGTTTTCTTAGCTCGTTCTTCGTCTTTGAGGGAATATTAACGTCGCACTGTTCAGCTACACTAGGACTTTTGACGACGGACCTCGTAATTTTGAACCATGGTCAAGTGACGAGGACGACACCTGAGCTGGCACCCCTTCTCCTAACTACCACACTACACCAAACACCAAAGGGAGGACGTTTGAGCTCTCTCCGTCTTTGACCCCCCCCCCCCAAGAGAAAGGAAAAACACATTTTTTAAAGATAGTTATATGAATATACAAGAAGAACGATACGGTTTGCTGGTAATGGTTGTTTAAAAGGTGCAAGTGTTGCTTTTAATGAACGTGTTTAAATGAATGTAAACATGCCGTGTGTGAGATGAGCAACATTTGTTTTTTTTCTTCATTGCATGGAGATATATGCAACATGTAAAAAATTAAACTGTTATTTTGTGCTTTATGTATTGTCATTCTGCAATTAGCTTAGAAATAGACCTATCTGAAGGCTGTATACTATTGTGTTAGACAAGGAATCTTGGCCAATCATTGAAAAAAATATGCTGTAGAAAAAGTAGGGTTCAATGAATAAAAGAGTCGAACGCATGAGTCTCTACTGAAGTTCAGAGCTGTTTTTAAGGAACTGAATATACGTAATATTGAGGGGGTAACAATATTCATTGCAGGCTTTAACTTCTTCAATATTTTTTTTAATTTACCATTTGCTAAATGTCTAGGTGTTTTTTAATGCTGAAATATTACGAGGAAGTTCCTATGAGATCAAGTCTGAATTGAAAGAACGCAAATTAATTAAAGAATTAGAAACCGAAAATAAGAACCAATAAATTTTTTAAGTAAATGATCAGAAAGTAATTGAGGACCTCCTGTTTGACTCACCCTATGCATGCTTCTCGTAATTATGTGGAATTCTGAATTATTTCGAAGTAAGTGTTTGCTAATAAAATATTCATAATATTATGTTTAACGAAAGATGAATGTAGGCTCTTTCCTCCCAATGTTAGGCTGTGGTTATAAATTGTATAACTGCCTAAATGAATTTTTGAAAAAAAACTCAATAAAGGAATAAAATAGTAATTTTAGTAATAATGAAACGAGTTAAATAGTAATTTTAGTAACAATGATTTGAAAAAAGAACGCTCACAACAGTGAAATTACACTATTAGCGTAAAATATTAAACTTAACCATTGTTGTTTCAAACAATGTTCCTTAAAACAGGTCAACAGAAAATAACAGTAAGATGCTAATTTTTGCAGAAATCGACGCCATCTTGCTTTAAGCTCTGATCAGCGCTGAATGAAGGAGATAAGTTTCATTATATTTTTTTACGATTCTGTGTGAATCAACTTTTCTTGTAAGTAAATGTGCGTTTGTTCTTGCATGTAATTATTAATTAAAAGTTTCTTTTTTAACCAATAAGATAAATGTATTTCCGTTTTATTGTATTTGCAAAAACCGTATGAAATTACCAACTACGCAGTCAATCTATAGAATTAAAGTAAATCACATTGCGTTTTCCGAATATATGGTTTCAATGAAATGAGAAAAAATTTAATATGCGATTCTTCCGCTTTCATCCAGGTATTTTGGTTGAATTGTCGAATCAGCCACTTATTTCGCCAAGTGTTTTCTTGCCAAATCGATAAGTGCGCTAAATCAGGTAACCCTTTTGATTTTTGTATCAGTGCGACAGAAGGATCGTGTTGTGGTAGGGTTGCTGCTCCAAAACACAACACGCAAAAACGCGCCAAATTAGCGATTTTTCAAAATTTGGCGGACCAGTGGTGATTGAACAATTTCACCAGTATTTTTTTTTAAAACAAGGAATAATTATTTTAATTTGCATACTTCAAACAATTTAAGCCGAGTCTAATTTCGATTTTCCCCGCTTATATTTTTTATACGTTACACAAATTCCCAATGCCTTACTGCTTTATTTTAACACATTCGTATATATCTGGAGGAGCTATGAATCTAGTTCTCACACTGTAAAATTTAATGAAAATTAAATAAAGTTTTAAACGAGATTCTAAAAATAATAGAAACAGAATCAGAATTAAAGAAAAGAAATTTTTGTTTTAACTGAACCGGAATTCTTATTAGTGTGGCAAGGGATATATCGAGAGACATTGTAAAACTCAACCTATATATTTTTAAATTAATATCTTAATTCTATAACAAATAATCACAGACAATCTTTACACATACATACGACCACCAAAGCAATTTCTCACAATTCCAATCACATGAACTCACTTCAAATTACGTTAATTAACACCCTATTTAATGAACCTGAGCTAGGTACTTGCGTATTATTGCAAGCTATTGGCGACATTATATGAAACGAAGCACCTTGTTGCCAATTCAACGCGTACGACATAGGAAGTCGAGGTTTCCAACTTGGCGAGTTAATAGAGTTGGCTATTATTGCGATAATATTTAAGAACCAACAGTTCTAGACAAGGTTCTCAAATCAGTCAAACAATCCATAAAATATATTTCCCTTAGAATTTTAATGGAAACACGTTGAGAAGCCACTACAAGTCCATGGTACGGAATTAAATTTATTCAAAATTTCATTTTTTACAAACAATGTTAAAAAATCGAAAAACAAATATTTATTGAAATATCCTTACTTATACAAAGGTAAACAGTTAATCTGAAAAACTTTCATAGAAAGTTGACCAAATTGTGTGCATGCGTTCAAAATAAAAATTAATTTTTCTTTCATGTTTGTGAAATGGATAAATTTCTTTATTGGTAGCTTAAAATTCAATTGTATATATGCTTAAAACTATAAGACCACTGAAAACTAAAAGAATACAAAAGCAAAAACAAAAAAAAAGAAGAAAGAAACAGTATAACACGTACACTAGAACCCTCAGAATTCAATAACTTCATTAAACTTTATAATGGAACAATCCAGGAAGAAACGGATGACTATATATATGTGCAGTTCTGGTTTAAGCTCATTTCGGGACCTGGACACAAGATCTACTGGCCTCCCTTGGCACTGGAGGATCGAAACTTATAACCAGAAATTCTTGTTAAATCCTGCTTATCCGGGCTTTTGGGAGCCCGCCCCAAGCGCCCCATGGATAATCCGACTCTATGCAACGGTGGGACAATAGTTCTAAAGTTTAGGGAATGAGGAAGGATTAGGCAGTAATTTTTCCCGGTGAATTCAAATTTTCTAGAAAACTCTTCCCAAAGCATCCTACACCATTTTCCTGCCTGTCAATTTAGAAAGATATTTGTGGTTAACCAGGTTTTTTTTTTCAATCGAAATTTTTTCAAAAATGGCCGATGAGAATATAATAAAAAGCTTTTTCCAGGGCTATCCGAGTAGGTAATTCAGAACACTCGATGAGAATAAGATGCTTGAAATTAATATTTGAAGAGAACGTTGATAAAGTTCAAGATCATGTTTTAGACAAATGTATGCGTTTGGTTAGGTACGCAATTTGGCGATAGAGTATAAAAAGAGCCAAGTTCTCATTTCGAGTAACTTGTTTTTTAATATTGCATTTTTATCTAAAATTTTAATTCGCCAAATTGGTGGAATAAAACAGATATAAAATTCCAACGGTTGTGTCCTAAGTGTTAATTTGTTTTAAATTTATGGGTTTCACAGGCCGTTCGAAATAAATTTAAGTGTTTACACAAAATTTCATGTACCATTTTCGTCAAATTAGAAATTTTGCAGCAACTTCATGCACTTCCTATGTGATGTAAAAAGAAATTATTGGTTTAAGCCTAGCTGCATTTGCGCCAGTTTTCTTGCAGTGAAGGGAGTTTTCACTGTTCAAAAATCATGTTAATTGCAAAAGTAAAAAGCATACCAATTAGTATTAACCTTATTCGATTAGACACCAAGCAAACACTCCAAAAGGACACTTTTAGCGGCGACACACAATATGCAAAAATAAAAAAAAAACTGTACTTGCGTATTATCACAACAGTTGCCAACTATCAATAACTCGCCAAGTTGGTTAACCTCGATTTGTTGCGATAATACGCAAGAGTACCAAAGAAACTAATTACTATTGGTTCTGTTTTTAATTTAACTTTTGGTGGTATTAACATTTTTGTTAGAGTTTATAATTTTTGTAAGCGGATTTATTCTTCTACTCCACATAATTTCAGAAAAGTGACTCTTCTTTTTAGGCTACATTCTTTTTCTGCGCCATTTCACGCCAATTTAGTCACGTATTTTTTGTAAATGGCTTTGAACTTCTTGTGAGGCACTTTGAAGGCTTTCAAATTGCACTATTGAGGTTACTTTAAAAATTTTAGAACTTTTCCTTCAAGTTTTACCGCTTTCGAGATTGATTTTTATCAATCAAAATGTACAGAAGTTTACCTGATTTTTTTTCCTTCAAAGATATCTAAAAATCAATGCTCTCACACAGATCAAATTTGATAAATACCCATTACTGAGACGAAGAAAACATCTTGTGTTATTTTTCTACTTCGTAAAAAAGTTTCCTAGTTTTATGCAATTTACAACAAGTACACTTCCAGAACTTCGATAAATAAGGGTTGAAGCTAAAGTACACTTCCAGTGTAATGAAGCCCGAGGCATGTCAAGAAAGCCTCTCTCGCATATTTTTATTTAGTGATTTTTTTTGTGGGCAAAAAATAAAATCCTTTTTTTTTCAAAAGAAATTAACAAATATTTCTGTTGCAGCCCAAATTTTAAAAGTATTGTATTTTGTTAGAATCGTGTGTTTTTTGTTTGGATATTGATGGAACTGTACCAACATCTTTGTTTTAAACTCTTAGCCCTATAACAGAGTGGGGGTACACCCAGTGGTGAGTTAGATAGCAGAAGGAAAGAAAATAGCTCGAAAAATAGAATTTTGAAACTATAAGAGGATTAGACTGATTTTAATTTACGTTGCACTCAGAAGCAACAGGAGGAGTATTGGCGACGGACTTCATAATTTTAAAGCATGGTCATGTGATCAGGGCAATAATTGAGCTTAAACCCTCTCTCCATGTCACCCAACCGGTATAGTGGTTAGCGACGCTGACTGCTGTGCCGTAGGGCCTGGGTTCGAATCCCGGAGAAGATATGGATGTTTGTAAATGTAGAGTGCCTTCGCGGCAGGGGGGTACTCTAAATAGCCGTTGAGCCGCAAGTCCTCTCGTGTGGTTGGTGGAAGGGGAAGAGAGGTGGGAAACCTCTGACCACTCCCAGGGTGTTCTCCCTCAAAATTGGGGTGGAAACGAGCCAAATCGTACTGTCACCTGCATGGTGCTCAAAGTTACGGCTAACGATAGGTGTACAATATAGCCCGATGCCATGATGAATTTCGTGGGCATCGATCTGACTACGTCAGGCCGGTGGTATTAGCAACAACAACCGATAACAAAAAACCCTCTCTCCAAACTTCCAAATAGTCTTTAAGAAGATTTTGAGCGTCTACTCCACAGATTTATTGTGTATGTGCCTTTCTAAGGGGCGTGCACTCAGTGGCAATGCGAGTCGAGTAACGCGTTCGACAACTCCGGCCCCGAGTTCTCTACCACGACCATGAGATTGTAAGAATAATGATTTATATATAGTTAATAGCAATAGTTTCAAAATAAAAGTTGAATGTGTTTAAATGTATGTAATGTAGGTAGACCACACAGGAAATGTTTTTTCGCTTACAGGTTTTGTTTTTATGGCGATATCTGCAATGTTAACAACTTAAATTAAATATGTCATTTGAAAACTAATGTGCGAGTCATAAATACCTTCCAAGAAGTAAGGAGTACTAATACTTTCATTCTCTTGCGTAAAAAGCTAATCTGAAATCTCTGATATGTATTTAATTGTGGAAATACTACGCAAGATTTTATTTTCTATCATCGACAAATATTAAAAATGAGCAAATAAATTTTTGAAAAGTACGATTCAACAAGTAAAAAAAGTTAAACTTCAATGTTTCAAGGCCGCTTTTGAATATTTTAAATAATTTTAAGGAAATATATACAAATTGTTGATAAGTCGATAGTCACCAATGACTAAATTCTTGAATTATTTTCTTTAGCTTCTAAATACCCAGATATTTATAATGCTTAAACATTATGTGAATGCTTATATAGGATAAAGTTGAGTTGAAAGAGGGGAAATCGGTTGAAAGATTAGAAATCGTAAATTAAAAAGGTAAAAAATCCCTAAATTATTTTAGTAAATGATTAAAAAGTTGTTCGGTACTTCTCTTTTTAATTAACCATATGCGAACGAAATTATGCTAGTAAGATTTAAATACTCTATTTGTGAGGAGACATTTCCGATACTAGCCGGATTGCTGCGCGTGAAGTTTTGCCCCCTAACGAGGTAGAGTATCAGTTCATATATTAAGTAGAAATGTCTTAAAAACAGCAAAACCTTTTTTTAAATTTAATGTTTAGTCATTTTCCCCCATTACATCTTCCTTTGATTGAAAATTTCCCGTGAATTAAGATTGTTTCTTCTAAAAATTGTAAGGTGTAATATATTATATAGAAAAGTACATATCGCGTGGATAGATTTCTCTCAATTTTGAGGAATTTGTAATTATTTGCGAGTGTTTTTAGTAAGAGTTTACTATAGATGATAATTTCTTTTGATACATTTTTTGATATCAATTTTTTTGCAAATGCTTAAACTAATGCAATTTTTGCAAAAGCATGGAACTCAAATAAACTAAATAGTAAATGTTTGTAACAAGTAAATTTATACAGAACATTCTCACAACAGAGTACATTATTAGTGAAAATTCTGAGAGTAGTTCATTGTTATTTCAAACAATGTTCCCTAAAATAGGTTAACAAAGAACAACAGTAAGATAAATTCAGTAGTAATTAAAGGCATTTTGTTTTAAAATTTGCATAAGCTCAGAATGAAGGAGAAAAACTAAAGATTTTCAACAATTTCGTATGAACATGGTTTGTAAGTAAATGTATTCGCTCTTGTGTGTTTGGATCTAGTCATAAAAACTATTCTAATTAATAAGATAAGACTTTCATTTTGTTGTTTTCGCAAGAACTGAACTCCATTTCTCCGTAGATTCATTCTATTTAATTACGTTAAATTAAGCCACATTCGCTACGTAATTTCATACACAATAAAATAAAGCAAAATTTAATTTGCTATTATTCTGCATTTATTTAGAAATTTCATAAGGAAATAACTACATACTATAGCATTTTGATACAAGTAATTCAAATTCTCTGTCGAATTTCAATTTTTCCACTACGAGTTTTTGCATTTACTATACAGTTTCCCAAGTACTTGATATTATCATACTTTATTTTAACACATTCTTATATATCCGAGTCCACAAGACTGGCGACTAAGTATAAAAAGACACCAAATTGCGTTGAAAATTCGTTTTGCTGCAGTACACTTCCAATATGACGAAAAAAATTCGACAAGTACGTGAAAAAATACAGCCAAAATAAGTATTGGAATTTTAAATCTAAATGTTAATTCTCTTTACATTTGTGGGTTTCATCGGTCTGTTTCAAATAAATTAAAGCGATAATGTAAAGTGTTATGGGCCATTTACTACTGACAAGGAAAATAGCGCCAAACGACGTGATATTCTATATGATATTGCGTGAAATAATTTGTTTAAATTTGGCGGGAAATGTGCCAAATTTCATGACCGGTGGGTAACCACATCTTAAACAATGTTAATGTCACATCATAAAAATGTCTTAAGTTAGTATTATCCTCACTATTTGGTTAGTTGCCAAATTCACACGCCAAGAGAACACTTATTGACTACACATAAAATATACACGAAGAATCGCTACTTATTCGTTAATGATTTTACTTCGAAAGTATTAACGGCGTAGGTTAGATTAAGTCTCCAAAATTGATACAACCCACGACAAATGAAATATTCCTGGTAACCTATTCCGGTGGGCCTCCGAATTAAAAAATCTTTTGAACATTTACTAACAAGATTTCTCCAAATGGATTCTTTGTCTTTCCTGAATACATAAATTCAGCGAAGTTGTTTTCCGATCTTTTTTCTTTTCAGGATCTTTCCGTTTTTTTACCGCACTTTTGTGCCATCTTATAATCTCTTTTCCTGTGTATGTATTTCACTTTGATGGTTTAGAAAATTTGTTATGCGGTTCTTTTTAAAATGTCAGAACATTTCCTTTGAGTTTTTAAATTTCTATGAATCAAAATATGATAGTTCTCTACTTAATGTTTTCCTGAATGATAAATTTCCGAAAAGTAAACACTCATACGGATCAATTTGGCACCTACAGAAAAAGGTACTTGCGTATTATCGCATCAATCGCCAACGTTCAAGTTAACTCGCCAAGTTGGCAGCCCCAATTTCTTATGTTTTGTACTTGCTGAATCGGCAACTATGTGCTTAGTTTTATATAATGTCGCCAAAAGGTTGCGATAATACGCAAGAATAAAAACATCATTTCGTTCCATTGCGGAGAGAGGACACATCCAGGTATACTTGCGTATTATCGCAACCTATTGGCGACATAATAGGAAACTAAGCACCTGGTTGCCAATTCAGTACTTACGACTCAAGAAATCAAGGCCGACAACTTGGCGAGTTATTGATAGAGTTGGTGATTGTTGTGATAATATGCAAATACCTAGATCCAGTGTTATTCTCTCACTTTGTGAAGAAGTTTTATAATCGAATTCAATTATTTCAAGTCTCAAAATTCATAACAAATGAAGTCTTCGAGTATTTCAGTGCTGTCCACTTTATAAAAACCACGCGCGCGCGCGAAGTCAAGCACGACTAACAAAAAATTCACCAAAACTGTTCCATCATTGTTTATACTGGAGGTATCGTTGAGAAGTATAGCCAATTTTGGCGACTACTGTTTTGGCTGCCCTATAACAGATAAAGGGCCCTATATTTAGATTTTTAGCATTCTACGCAAAGCTTGAGCTTATTATTTAAACGAGTTGATTTCTCACGTAATTTACTTTTCATATCATTTTCCTTTGCAATAAGATTCTTATTTTGCCTAGATCCTTAGTTGATAACAAGAAAGGGCATTTTCCCCTGTATATTTGGCTCTCGAGTTTATTCACAATAACAGGAATTCCACATTTAATGCTCCAAAATGACAATAAGTGTTGAAGTTAATATATACTCCAATTTTAATGGAACTCTGGACGCGTCAAGGTATCAGTTCTCGATAATTTGATGTGTTTAAACAATTTTATTACGATGAATAAAAGCTAGGGATTGCAATATAGGACCAAAATTTCGATACCGGAATATTTTAGACCTTGATACCGGGATATTAGTGCCCAAATTCCTGCTGATGATATTTGCGGTTTCCTATAGCAAGCCGAGTACTTCAAAACGGGTGAGTACTGCCGATGTCGCAAAAAATCAATCAAATATTGCCTTTTGCTATATCAAAATAAACGCTCTATTATTCTTACAATAAGGAATAAGGAAAATTTTACTTAACTCTTATCCTTATGCATAGAGCGTCGGTTCAGGTCGGTCCAGGGATTTAAAACGGTGGTAAACAAAGTCTTCAAATGAAAATAGATCCAAAGGAGTAGGTAGCCTGTACTTTTTAAATTATTATTTAATAGGACATATCACTGCAACTACACTACACTACACGAATAAAAAGAACATTAATTAATAACAGTTAGGTTACATATACTAGAGACTAAAAACTACATAACATTTCCGTTACATCTCTTTTTCCAAATACAACTGATATAAACAAAGTGGCATAGTTCTCACGCGCATGCGTGGATTCAGAGTTCAATGAACCGGAGGGTGAGAGAACGTTTCCAGATACAACATCCTCCCACCTTTGAGTTTCTCGAGTTCGAAAAACTCAAACTCGTTCTTTCCGTAGTAGTCCATATCTGGATCGTAAGTTCTTGGGGGCATCCAGTTCAACAGACAATTCCAGGGGTATAAGCCGAACTATGGGGCGGAGAAATTCACCGTTCTTCATCCTCACCTTAGTAAGACGTACATCTCCATCTTTAGAAGGGAACAGTTGAATCACACGAGCTAAAGGCCAGTCTATTTTCTTGTTATCAGTGTTTGTTACACTGATTAATGTTTTTCTTCTTTCCGAATTGATTATTTCAAAATTAGGTAATTTTTCAGATTTTGGCCATTTATTCATAGGTTTCTGTAAATAAGCAGGTCCCTCCCACCATCGAGATATGCTTAAGGCTTCCACATTGCATCCTCGAGAAGGCAGGTCGTTAGGGATCAACGAATCAGGAACGTAATCCCACCTTTCAGGATCACTAAGAGTTCTGATTTCTTTCTCAGGATCACCATCTTTCCACCAAATAAATCTCATGTAATCCCTATCATGATCATCTAGAGATATCGATAAGAATGTTTTGCGAATATCCGCAGTAGCACCAATTTTTCCCATTCTAAAACGAGTCAGAACTTCCTCCTTAGACTGCTTTTCACAGGGGTCATTTATACCAAAAGAATCCAAATTCCATAAATCAGTTATTTTTGCTTCATTTACAAAAAGAGAAAGAGTTAAATATGAACTATCCAGATTAATTTCATTTGAAACTTTACCCATGACAGTCCATCCCAAAATATATTGCATGGCAGCTAATCCACATGAAAGATGTTCAATTTTGCCTGTAAGTATTTTCCCGGCAACATCGGCTCCCAGTAATAGATGTATATCATTAACACTTTCTTCATACAAACATTTTTCAGATTTAAAACTTACATCACTCAAAAATATTTTCTTCTCTCTTAGTTCTTTTAAACAATAAGCATTTTTTATTTTAGGTACAGTCGCACAAATTTTCTTTTGATCCATTACCTCAATTTCTATTTTATTTTTTGTATCTAAACTACTCAATTGTATATTGTAACGATTATGACATTCAGTTTTTTCCGAGCCTCCAAAAAGTCCATGAGTTACTGTCTCTTTACCTATGTTTTTTAATCCCAATTTTTCCGCCACAAACTTAGAAATATAACTCTTAGTCGAACCACTGTCTATAATTGCACGTACAAAATGATTTAATCCTTTATTGGAAATGCGAACTACGAGAGTTTGCAAATAAATTTCATTGAATGTGGACTGATTAGTAAGAACAGTATTTTTTGATGGCCTTGATTCATCAGCCTTCGGATTAATATTTTTATCGTTTTCTTTTTGCTTATATTTAACAAAACACATCAAAGGGGAATGCTTTCCTGAACAATGACAACATGTTATATTAGCTTTACAAAACCGAGAAATATGTTTTTTAGCTCCCAAGCATTTAAAGCAACCTCCTTTCTTTAATAAAATATTTTTTCTTTCATCTAAAGATAAATTATATGCATAATCACAATCAAGACTTTCATGAATGGATGAATCACAAAAAATACAGTTCGACCCTTGAATATTTTGTTTCTCAATATCCGTAGAAATTAGCTGACACGCGGAAAATTGTTTGGTTTTGTCTGATTTATGAATTTCAAAATCTCGCTGTGTTTCGAACGATGAATTATTAGAGGGGTATGAAGTAGTGAAGCGCCGGCTACTGGAGTCACAACTTATCAGGGCTGCGCGTTCACATGATCTCAATGAAAGCGAAAGAAAGTTCAATAAATCATTAACATTGGTATACGATTTTTCATTTTGTAACTGATTAAATTCTATGAGAATATCCTGTGGCAAAGCCCTCAAAATAGTAGTACATAATACACTTGATATGTTTTCAATGCATAATCCTAGACTTCTTAATTCCATAGAAACTTTGTCATAAAATTTTCTAAATGCATTAATATCATCCGAATGTTTTAAGGGTGTAATATTTAAGATATTACTCATATCAGTCTGAATCAATAAATCTTCTCTAGCAAAGCGTTCTTTTAATAAATTAATAGCAGCATCATATGTTGAATCAGAAATTGAAAATCCGTCTACCGTACTTAATGCTGTTCCACCTAAGTAGGATTTTAGATAGTTAAATTTATCTACTTTATTCAAATGAACATTTTTATGAATTGCCGATTCGAAACTATTCCAAAAATCAAGCCATTGATTTACATCACCATAAAACTGAGGAATACATAATTTAGGCAATTTTATTCGTATACTATTTTCTTCAATATTTATATTAGGTTGGTAGACTTGATTGATTTTCTCAACATCTTGACTGACATTCGCAGGGAAATTTGATACATTTTTATTTAATTCACGAATACGTTTATTAACTCGAAATTTCGTAAGAGTAACTTTATCATTATATTCTTCAGTTTTCGTATATTCCTCTTCGAATTCTGTTTCACCAAACAATGGTTCTAGTTCGTTATCTATACATTTAAGAGATTCAAATTTAGTCACTAGTATTTCTAATATTTCTTCTAACTTGTCAACATCTATATGTTCTATTTCCAAAAGTTCGTGTTCTATAATTTAGTTACAGTATTAGTTACAGCAGTTCTTAGAATACTGCGTTTCCTTTTCAAACAGGCTACTCTATCTTTATCTTCCGACATGTTTACAATTCTAATTTCTTATTTCAGTCATATACTTTCAAGTGAAATTATTTTCTAATTCACCGCTTGAATCCCGGCAGGGATGCCAGATGTTGCAAAAAATCAATCAAATATTGCCTTTTGCTATATCAAAACAAACGCTCTATTATTCTTACAATAAGGAATAAGGAAAATTTTACTTATCTCTTATCCTTATGCATAGAGCGTCGGTTCAGGTCGGTCCAGGGTTTAAAACGGTGGTAAACAAAGTCTTCAAATGAAAATAGATCCAAAGGTGTAGGTAGCCTGTACTTTTTAAATTATTATTTAATAGGACATATCACTGCAACTATACTACACTACACGAATAAAAAGAACATTAATTAATAACAGTTAGATTACATATACTAGAGACTAAAAACTACATAACATTTCCGTTACATCTCTTTTTCCAAATACAACTGACATAAACAAAGTGGCATAGTTCTCACGCGCATGCGTGGATTCAGAGTTT
>BMAO01013654.1:0-63796 GCA_019973975.1 Trichonephila clavata
GATACCCTGGCCGAAATCCGTGACGCGAATTGAGGGGGGAAAGGGTTCAATAGTGAAGGCACAACTTCCCTTTGAAACAGATGACAAATATGAAATTTAACTAATGACCTGATTTTGAATATCTTACTGCTGAGAATAATTGCTACAAGTAAATAATTGCAAAAAGTTGAGTGAATTATTAAAAGGCTCTAGTCTACCAAAATATCTAGAATATTATATCCAAAATTTCGGACATGAATTCGGAATAATCATTTATGAATTTGAAAGAAGAGAAAATTTCACAGTGAATTCATTTTATGTCATATGCGATAGGACAATAACAGAACTATCCCGAAGAGCTGAGATATATGAAACTGTTTTAGAACACACCTAACTGTATTTTTGAAGAGAGATTATTACCTAAAATTAAGAAGAAAGCTCTTATACAAAGACTAATGGATATTTATGAAGATGGTATTGAATCTTTTAATTTTCGCGAAGTATTGGATCAGTTTTTACGATTTTTGAAAGAAAACAGATACATTGAAAACCCCACGAGAAATTTATCGAGTTGCTAGAGAAATGGTATGAGGGGCGGCTCTAGGGCCGGACAAACCGGACCTCTGTCCGGAGAGTCAAATTTTAAGGGCGGCATTTGGATCGAATTTGGAAAATATTTTTTAGTGTTACAAAAAGTTTGTTATATTTTTCTGAAATATGGGTGTGAATTTTATATTTCATTTATCGTGCCTTATTTCTTTATTTTATACTCTGAATGTTTAATGTCAGTTGTCTTTTGTGTTGAAACTTTAAGGGTTCGAGGCGGGAGTATATGTTAAATCATGAAATTTGATACGCTTACAAATCTTTCACTGGTAACTTTCTCAACATCCAGGAGTGAGGTCATAATAGACATTCCTTTCACCCATACGATGTCCAGTGTCAGCTATCCAAAAGGGGTAGTAAAAGTTTTTAATAGATAGAGAGCCACAAGAGATGTTTTTAGTCTTGAATGTAGTTACAAAAAGTTAAAATATATACTTATGATCCCCACCATCAGTAGACTCTTTTTCGAAGAAATTGGCCCACTGAAATGGGCCATTTCTTCTCTTACATTTTACTCGTTTGAAATAATAATAGGTAATTATGTACTTAATTTCGAATTATTTTGTATTTTTAAGGCTTAATATATATATATATATATATATATATATATATATATATAGGATGCATTTTTGTTCGTCAGAATTATTCAGGTTTTATAGTTGTGTATCGATGTGAACACAACACAATTTATCTTTTTTAATTATAATTTCTGGCTTTGGAGAGGGCCGGCATTTTCCACTTTGTCCAGGGCGGCAAAACTTCTAGAGCCGGCCCTGATGGTATCGATTTTCCCTAATGTGCAGACATACTTTTGAAAATATATTTAACTATACCGATACCAAACGTATCAGGTGAGTAATCTTTTTCAGTTTTAAGGCGCGTTAAAATTATTTAAGAATGCTATGGGAGAGGAGACAAGATAAACAACCTTGACATATTACGTATAAAACAAGATTTTTTGGACAAAATAGACACGGGAAAAAATTGATGAATTTGCCAAAAAGAAATCAAGACATAACGTTTTACAGCAAAATTGCACAAGCTCTTTAATAAAGTTTTTATTTTTTTTTAAAGTTAAGGTTTATCTTGAGCAATTGAGTTTCAATATAGCTATACATTTTATTACGAGATTTTAAGTTTAACGAACCTTTTCACTATTTTAGTTTTTTACTCTTGAATTCATGGGCCTCAAACCTTTTACCGCCAGGGGCCTCCAACTAACTTAATCCGTCTCTGTCTTTGTATTGGAATCAGATCTCGAACGCCACTTATATAAATGTCGAAGTTTCAGTGTTATTTAAAAAAATTATATCAGGATATTACTGGAATCTGTCATTAAATGTAATTTTCTAATATATAAAAGAAAGTTTTTTTAAAAAAATGAAAATGAAATGAATTTAAGGCATCAGATAATTCAGTATTATAAAAAGGTTTTTTCGACTGGAAAACACCCTAAATTGTATTAAAATGATTTCATCCTATATATGAATTTCACAAACTCCCCAGTTATTTCATTTCATACTTACTGTTTCCATAAAATTCATCAGGTTTAGAAAGTTTTATTGCAATTTTTATATTCATTTGCTTGCATTAGAGTTTATATTTGGGTCAGGCTAAAAAAAATGGGCTTTCCAAATGAGATATGGTTTCGAATCTTGATTTCTTTCACGATCCTTTGTTTTGAATATTGTAGTATGCTTCATATTAAATGAAATTGATCCTTGCAATCCTTAGACGGCGTAATATGGATGGGAGAAACGAGATACGGTGTCACATATTTGTCACTAGCATTTCAGAAATTCGAGGTACTGCGTCGCCTATCCAAATTAAAATTTTCAGCTGTTTGTGATTACAAACCATTCATTTATAGTACTAATATTACCTTTAATGAATATGTTAAGTGTATTGAAATCAGTAATTAAAGGAAGAAATTTTTGAGAAAATACCTTAAGTAGTATAAATACTTTACTGTAATAAACTAAGATTTTCTGACTTACAAATTAATGCAGCATATAATACGAAAGTCATTTATGAAAATCATTTTCATTTACATTATTAGGAATAAATGTATACATTCCATATTATATTGTCAACCACGTTGAAATATTTAGTGAAAACATGCACAGATTATCCAGAATATAAACGTTTTTGAAGAATGTTAACATTTTGACTTGAAAATAATAAATTAACTTCAATTTTTTTAATTAATGGTATTTACAGTAAACGTCATCCTATTGATGCGAGCTGCTAATTTATTTTTCTCTACTTTTCACAATACATCAAATTTAATGAGTTAATTCCATTTATTTAATACTTAAATCCATCAAAATATATTTAATATTTTTTTAAAGAGATGTCAGTGGTACTCAATGGCGTAAAGTACACCCCCCGCATCGCAGGGAGGCCCAGGATTCAAGGGCCCCATAGCCTGAATGATGTCAAATAAGTAATCCTTTGTAAGATCCGGCTTGGGGCTTAAAACCAGACTTTATAGGGGGCCCCTAATATTTTCCGTTAGACATTTGGTGGTACTTAAAAAACTTTTGAAATGACTGCCCCCTTGTAAGCCCATTACAATCAAATTTATATTATCTGAGACTGCCGGCTCTAGCAATTTTGCCGTCCCGGACAAAAATGAAAAATGCCGCCCCTCTCGCCAAAGTAAAAAAAAAACTATTATTAAAAGATAAAAATTGGTCATAAATGCACACCTATAAAACTTGAATATTCCTTGCGAAAAAAAAGAGAGCTAACAGTTTATATATATGTATATTAAAAACTAAATATATATATTAAAAACTAAAACATAAGAAATTACCACTGGTTTTTTTTTTCTGACTTTTAATTCTGAAAACTTTCTGATCAATTTGTTCAGCTATTTCATGTTCTATAGCCAATGTAGCTAAGCCATTTAATCTATCTTTAAAATTTGTGAACTGTAAGAAATTTTTTATTAATTTTAATTTTGAGAAACTAATATCTACACTTGCCAAACTTATTAGCAAAGAAAGTAAAATAAATGCAATAGCAAGATTTGGAGTAAATTCTAAAACAGAAATAAATTTTAAAACTTCAACTAGGCTTTTTTTTTAAAACTGACATTTTCTCATCTGCACAATCAAGCGCGTTTACATCTAATGATTCTCCGTCGGTCAACATCAGGCCTGCCCCCGCATATCTGGTAAATTTAGCCCTAATTTTTTTTAAAGTTTCTCAACTATTAAATTTGAAAGTTCTCTTCCAGTTAATCTTTCAACTGGAAAGAAACCAAAAAAAAAAAAAAACTTCGTTAGAGTTAGATTTTTTAATACATTTATACCTTACCATAAATGTCATTTGCTCAATCTTGCTGGCATCAGGGGCACAATCTAAAATTATCGAATAATATTTAGCTTGTTTAATTTTATGAACAATGTGTAATTTAATATTCTCATATAAAAGAGAAATTATCTCGTTCTGAATATTTTTCCCTAGATAGTGTACTTTAACTTCCTTTTCCAAATTTTCCATAACAAAAAAAAAAAAAAAAAAGGTATTTTTAAAATTTGGTCCAAATGCCGCCCCGAACATGGGTCCGGTTTGTCCGACCCTAGAGCCGCCTACTGTCTGAGAAGTCTTAAGTATTTGTATGTATTCTAAGGGAGAAAAAATTTCTAGTGCTCTTCTTTAAAAAATTTGCATTTATATTTATATACGAAATGTTCACTTAAACTTTTTGCTAGATATAATTTAACAGAAATACTTTTATAAATTTTGTGTAACATATTTTTTACGGTTCAGTTTTATTAACTTAAATGTTTGAATTTTACTGTTGCATTGACAAAGTATTTTATACGGGCTTCAGCATTCGATTTTTAAGAAATTTAAAAGAATTTTGTATACGAATTAGTATTTTTAATTTCTAAATAAAATATAAACTTTGTACTTTTAAAATCTTTTAATTACATGTTTCGAAAATAAGATATAAATGTTTGTCATGCATAACATAGTTTGCAGCTTCTTGATCTTACAAATTTCTGAGTGCATGTGAATACTTGGTACATATGATGTTAATTGTATTGCGATTTACGATTACTTGTAACAAAATGAAGCTCTTATAGCCTACCTAGCGAATTTTTGAAATTGCATATGAAGTTTTATTTTTCACTTTTTTCAGCAAAGTACAAACTTTAAAGCATCAAAAAAATTTTTGTTATGGAATTATTCAATTTTTTTCTATAGCAAAAAGTATGAACACAAAAAGAATAAAACCTCATTGGCTTTCTTTCTTTCTTATTAGATAACTTTTGAAGGATATGTACAGAACAGTCCTACATTCTTTTATAAAATTGAAAACGGAAGAATGCTTATGTATTCTGAAAAAAACCTAAAATTTTAAATTTATCTTCTATTCAAGTATTTCTTAAAATTAAAGACAAATTTAAACAATGAGAGGAAATCCTTCCTTTCCTTTGTGTATATGGTGTTGCGAATTTTACTTATTGAAAATTTATGTTATTTTTCAATTTTTTTCGTTTTTCCAAGTGTTACTTGAAAAAAAGCTTCAGGTTCCATAAAAAATGCATCTTTAACTTACACAGAAAGCTATTTCTTCTTGATAATTTTTTTAATAACAGTTTTATTCATAATAAGCTATTTTCCTGTTTGAGTATTTCGCCACCACTCGTATCTGTAGTATCTTATGTAATTTTGTCCCACTCTTCTGTTCTTTTGCAGGTTGTTTTTTAAAAATAATTATAATAATATTGTATCATTTTCATGCTTATTTTTTGTATCGTTTTCTATCTATCCCATGTTAAATCGAACCTGGTTAATCTCTCTCACTAAAGTTTACTCAGGAAAACTCATACACATACATGTAAGTAGTATGTAGCTTTACTTTCCTCTGTTCCGCGTGAGTGAATTTTAACATCACCCTGTTCAGTTACACGAGGGATTTTAGCGACGAACCTCGTAATTTTGAACCATGGTCAAGTTACGAAGACGACGCCCGAGCTGGCATCCCCTCTCCTAACTACCCCACCACACCAACGGGAGGACATTTGAGCTGTCGACAGATTTGACATCCATCACTCCCCTACACAGCGGGTCTTCAGTGGTACTGGGCTCGAACTCATGACATGCCAGCCACGAGTCTGTTACCTTGACCACTAGGCTAACAGTGCCCCTTCCTATGTTCTGCAGAGCATAATAAAGGGCTGATTTTAAAGTAGCTTTGTATATTTAAAATACTAATATATTTTTACTTGATAAAGCCCAATCAAAATAGGACCCTCGGTTTTTGTTTTTTTGTTGCACTAGGGCCTTTGGTTACCTAGTTACGCCCCTTATATAACTCTAGATTAAATAAAAAAATTAATAGTGTATTTCCATACTGAACAGTCTGGAGAGTAATATGTCAACTCAGGTGTCATCCTCCTCAATTCACCGTGATTTAAAATTGCGAAGTTCGTCCCCTCTATACCCGTCACATTGTATCGCCCAACGAAATTCAATCAGAAATTAACGAAAAATCTATTTGTTTACTTTTATTATAGTAGAAGTTTCTGTTCACATCTATATTTTTTTATTTCAGAGAGCGCAATTACTGTTGGATATTGATTAGGTTTGCTTTCAAACGTTTCTAGCATTCTGTATTAATTTTTAAAAATACGTTTCAAAAATAGATTTTTACAATGTATAAAGGTACTATCCTTCCTTACGTGTTTTTAAAAATTATATATTTTTTGGAAAAAAATTAAATTTTATAAAAACAACAAGTTAAATCAATGATTTTCAAACATACATTTTTTAAGTTAGCAACCTTTAAAGGAATCAGCAAAAAAGTAAACGAAAAATATTCATATTTCTTAGAAAATTTAAAATTTGTATATGTGTTCTACAACAATGGTCATTTTGCTTTGACCATTTTTATCTCGCTATAATCTTAAATAAAGTTTTCACACACCGTCGAATAGTTATAAAAATAGACTTCTAAAATAGAAGCATGACTTCGATATTTTTCTCTTACAATTATATTTTCATTAAATTTCTCACAAACAAATTCCGTTGAAAAACTTAATAAAAGTGTAATAATGATAATGTTTGATGTGCAGCATAGTGAGATACATAATAGCAATTATTTTCCAGTATTTATTAAAATGTCTATTTTTATGTTATTAACTACTTTACAAAAACTCACAAAAAATTATTAATCCAGTTACATTTAAAATATTTTGCGTTCTAATCAAGATAAAGAGTTAAAAATATCTAGCCAAAATAATAAATCAGGAAAAAAGAAACAAGAAAAAATGTTCCCAGGTTTTCATAATAAGCAGATTGTCCTGTTCGTCTTCAAAGTGTCGTAAAATAGCCCCTCCCCCCCCCCCTATGAATCATGAGATGGGTCAATTACAAAGGAAAGTATTGCATTCACCATCTAAGACAGGAGATAAAAGCCCTGACAGGCTAGGCGCTCCAATAGAAAACTTCGCTGTAAAAGGAAAGTATTTAGGGAGTGGAGACAAACTAACATTCCTTCCCTTTTCTTCCTCCCCTAGGAGGGTCCATTTATTAATCATACTGTAGCACCACACTTTCCTCTCTTTCATAGCAATTCTCCAAATAAAATATCAGAAAGATTAATTTGAATAGAGGCATGATAGAAAAATCAAAAGTATGAAAAAACATTCACTTTGAAATAATGGGGAATAGTGAAAGAAAAAAAAAGAACAAAAAATTAAATTTACATTCAACCATTATTTTAATTAAATTCTTTTTGTTTTTAATAGAAAGGACTGAGAATTATTGGAGTAATTCAATATCATTCATTTTCAGTTTTCATGTTCTTAATTTAATGTTACTGAGTTACACACAGCAAAGATTTTGCCACTTTCTTCTAGTAAACTAAGGTAGTGATTTTTCCCTTTTGTGAGCATAATTTGTCCAGGCATAAAATGTTCAATAATACATTAAATTTGAAATAGTATATGGCTGTGGAAATTATCTAAAATCTGAACTTTTAAATAACTTTAGCAATAAGTTTTAAAATTTTAATTAATCATGAATTGTACACAATTTATTAACCTCTCATCCCAAAACCAATAAGCCAAGGGAAAGACAGAGCCACCCCCAAAATCAACTTTTTAACGAAATTGATTTCAAAGCAAGCGACATTCAAAATGTAATTGATCTATTCAAAATTATTGCTAACTTAATCAAACAATTCCCTAAGCTCATTAATAACATTTCCAAAATAAATGAAACCAAAGATCATAAACAACAGGCTTTTCTCCTTGTAGAATCGCTCTTAGATGATTAATTTCCTTCTAAAATCCATATTTCCATTGTTACTTATCTCAATATTTTACCTTTTTTCCTTCAAACCGTGTCGGGCGGCCCTTTAAAAACCAGCAGAACCGTGTCAGGCGGCCCTTTAAAAACCAGCAGCTCACAAGCAAATTGCAATCCTCCACCTCTTTTCTCTCGTACTCTACGCCCATTGGTTCTCCTTCCTGAAGCCCCGCCTCCCACCATCCAAACCACGCTAACATCGCAAAGAACCTGCACCTCCAGATACGGAGCGGAGGGACTTGATTAAGTCCCAGTCTCCGGATTCAAGTCAGAAGTCAAGTCAGAAGTCATTTCTCGGCAGATTGAGAGAAAGATTTTACAGATTAGCAGAAGACAGATTACCATGATTTCAGATTAAGAGAGTTAAATTTAGGCCGTCCAAGTACCACCCAGCTCCATGCCTCCGTTTCAGATAAGTGGAATGTTGTAGTATTCTTATTCTTAAAATTTAATAGTGTATTTATTTTAACCTAGTAATGTTTTAAAAGTAATAAACGAATTGATCTAATTAAATCTGAATTATTCATTTAATCTCATTGTTTTTTAATTGAGTTTTAAAGTACTAACCACTAATATGATGCAGACATAAGTTAAATTAATCGAACCTGCGTAAGTCATAATATGTTAAATTAATGAAGTAATTGTAGCGCTGCATCATCTGGTGCCGTGACCAGGATTCGAGGAAATTTTTTCCCCTCTCTTTCGTTCACGCGTGAAATTTTTAGATGAATTTGGGCAATCGCTAATGTGTTGTGTTCGAATGTATAATAAATTTAAGATTGTTGTAATGTTGAATACATTGGCGTTAACTTTAAAGCAAATTATTTTTCCTCGCAAGTTTAATTTTTATTTTCCTCGGTAGATGAAAGGTTGCAAAATTTTTTTTTTCAATCCCATATTGTTCTAATGTATTTAGGCACTGGTATATTGGATGGAGATGGATCCTTCTCTTTATAAGAATGTTGACATAATTTTTTTTTAACTTCATTCTGTCGATAATTTTATCTTAATTGCAACTCGCCGGTTTTAGATAAAATTCGCATAATGCCTCGTTCTCGTCAGGCCGATCCTGTTCAATTGCATACTACTTCCGATCGGTTTAATTTAATTGAGTTGATCCCACAATTTGCGGGCAGTGAGGGTTCGAGTGTTAGAAAATTTTTAAATAAAATTAACGAAGTTGCGAAGTTAGGCAATTGGGCAGATAATGAGAAAACTGCAATTTTGAAACTCAAACTTTCAGGTGTAGCGGAAGAATTTTTTTTGCTGACCCCAACAATAATGATATTTACGACTTCGAACAATTGTCTCAAATTCTCCTTAAGAGATTCGAATGCACGGTTCCATTGTCCACAAAACTTCAACTGTTCTCCGTTTGTCAGCAGGGAATTTCTGAGACTGTGCAGGAATTCGCATCCAGAATCAAAAAAATTGGGAAATCAGGATTTCGAGTCGCATAACGTTGCGGCATCATTGGCAGTCTGACAGGCGAACGATCAACTTTTACAATCTAGATTCATTAGTGGTATGAAGAATGATATTAGAAGATTCGTATTGGCAAGGGACCCTACGACATTCGAACACTCCATTTCGGCCGCATTGTTAGAGGAGCAGCATCAGAGACTTAATGAAATAGCGACAAACGATCGCGCGGGATCGGGAGAGAATAACAGAGAATCAGCGATTGTTTCAGCTCTTGCGGAACGCGTACAGGAATTAAATATAAGAGTGGGTAAACTACAACAAACCAAGGGCTCCGTAAATGCCTATCACTCTGATTCATCGAGAAATTTCCCTCGCAGAAACCCCGTTTCATTTCGATGTTATTATTGTCAACGGATAGGTCATAAGCAAAACGAGTGCCGAAAACGGATGAGAAATGAAAGCCTCACAGAGAATACACTTGGGTTTCTTGGGAAATTCGCTAGGTCGAAGCGGTTCTTCACAGAGACAGAGATACAATGTTTATGAATCACCGCCCTCGGGAGGTTTTCGGGGTGGTTTTCAACCACATTTTCAGGGTCAAAGGAACGCAGGGAATTTAAACTTTCGAGGAGGGAGACGTCATTAGAACACGGGCAATTGGGCGCTCTCTCTCCAAATTGTAATGTTAACTTACCGATTGTCGAGGCAAGCTCTGGGGGCCATAAGTTCAATATTTTAATTGATTCTGGAGCTTCTGTTTCACTGTTGTCAAATTCTCTTTTCGACAAAATAAAGAATAAATATATGAAACCGTTGGAAGTTCTAGTAAAAATCAAGGCAGTAAATAACGGGGAAGTGGAAATAGTGGGTTGTTATAAGATACATTTAGCTTTAGGGAAATTTCATTGTGAGCAAATTTTTTTTATCACTAACAGGAATTAAATATTGGTTACACAGCGATCTTGGGCTTCGATTTTATTAAACTTAGGCACGCGATGTTAGATACGAAATTTAATTGTTTGAGAATAGCTGAGACTTCCATTCCATTTGTTAATTGTGAAATTTCGTTGCAAAATGACACTGTGTGTGATATATTTGGAATTTTGGAAAATAAAACTATTATTGGTCCAAAGCAGGTTAAAAATGTTCGTTTTAAGGTACCAGTTTTGCCTCATTCTAGTGTAGTTGCGACTATTGTTGGTGCTGCTAAATTAAAAAATAAGGGTATACATATAAATTCAACGCATGTCACTTTTGATTCTCAATTTAACACAACCGAGTTACAAATTACGAATAATTCCGAACACATAATAACTTTAAATAAAAACATGAAAATCTGCACTGTTAATAGTTATGAAGAATTTTCGGTCGATTTACCAATATCACAAGATACCTTACCCGAATTATCTGAAAAAGACTTTAACTTCTCTGGATTAGATCCTAGAACAAAGAATAAATTAATGCAACTTTTAATAAAACACAAAGATGCTTTCGCTCGATCAACCGCTGAATTATCCGCCGCTAATACAGAACATCATAGAATATTATTGCAGCATAATTACCCAATTAGATGTCCGATTTATAAAATCCCATTTAATCTTCGAAATGAATTTAGGAAACAAATATCTGATTTAGAGAGTGCGGGCATTGTGTCAAAATCTAGATCTCAGTATAACACACCTGCTTTATTTGTCAGACAGAGAGATAAATGGCGTTTAGTTCTAGATTTTAGGAAGCTGAATGAAATTACGTTGACTCAGGATTTTGCTATACCTACTTTGGACGACATTCTTCATGAGATTTCGGGGTCGAATTATTTTTCCGCTTTAGACATGAAGTCCGCATTTAATCAAATACCACTTCATTATAGAGATAGACATAAAACGGCTTTTTCTACACCTGACGGTGATAAATACGAATTTAATAGACTTTGTTTTGGTCTTAAAAATTCCCCTAAAGCTTTTCAATCCATAGCGCAGGAAATATTAGGAGATTTACTTCACAACGGCGCTCTAGTTTACATAGATGATATAATTTTGTTTTCAAAAACCATCCAAGAACATTTCGAACTGATTAATAAAGTGTTAGAGCGTTTCGAAAATGCTAATCTTAAATTCAATCCAGCTAAGTGCCAGTTTTTAACTAAGAAATGTAAATTTTTTGGGTTTGTTGTCACACCGGAGGGTATACTCATTGATAAGGATAAGACGATCACAATTAATCAGTTTCCTGTTCCGATAGATCAGAAACAAATAAAATCTTTTTTAGGATGCTGTAATTTTTATAGAAGGTACATTAAAAATTTTGCCAAACGTACACTGCCTTTAACAAATCTTTTGCGAAAAGATACTCCTTTCGAATGGATTTCAGAAGCTCAGGCTTCATTCGATGATATTAAGAACGCTATTCTAAATCCACCTGTCTTGGCTCTACCTGATCTTGCCGCAGAATTGCAAGTCACGACTGATGCTTCTTCCTCGGGTATCGGGGCTGTTTTAGAACAGAGGTATCCTAATTCAGAAGTTAAACCTTTATATTTTTTTTCAAAAAAGTTGAATTCTTCGCAATCTAAATACAACGCCACGGTCCTTGAATTTTTTGCAATTTACACAGCTCTAAATTTTTGTAGGCCTTTTCTTTTGGGGAGGAAGTTCAAAGTTTTTACGGATCACAAGCCTTTAGTAGGGTTCTTATCTAATAAAAATCCCTCTTCTAAAATTCTACGTTGGAAATTGTCACTTGAAGAATTTAATTATGAAATTCATTACGTAAAAGGATCTTTGAATACCGTCGCCGATCATTTATCTCGTTATGTCAACATTATTACTTTGGCTTTACCTGATTCTGGTGATCTAATACAAATGCCGAAAAACGACGAATCGTTAAAAGACATCCTACATAAAATTAATAATAAAGAATTTAGCCCACGAATTAGCAGTTATTTTATTAATGAGCAGGGAGTGCTATGTCATTTTTCTAAGCGCCCAAATAAGTCACCCAGAACTGCCATGAGAAAACAAGTTTGTGTTCCTCATTGTCTTAAAGCGAAAGTTTTGGAATCAATTCATTCGGAATATGGAGGGCATCTTAAATTTTTCAAGACTTATCAGAGACTTAGCGAAAATTTTTTTGGCCTAATATGTACAAGGATGCTAAAAATTTTGTTCGTTCTTGCATCATTTGTTTAACTCGAAAAAACGCTTTCAATATTCCACTAGCCCCACACCAGCCAATGGAACAGAGCCATTTGCCAGGTGAAACTTGTCATATGGATATTTTTGGTCCTTTAAAAACCACGCCTAGCGGGAATAGTTATGTCCTTTCCATGATAGATGCATTCACCAAATACATTCATATCGTCCCACTTCCTGATCTTAAGTCCAGCACCATATCTAAAGCTTTCTTTGATAATTATATTGTACACAGGGGCTGCCCTCATAAGTTGGTTGTCGATAACGCCACTTATTTTAAAAGTTCTGAGTTCCTGGAATTTTGTAGAGTCATGGGTATCCAGAAACGACATATTTCAACTTATTCAGCTCACGTAAATGGAAGAGTAGAGAAGCCAAATCAATCGCTGGCTAACATCCTTGCAGCAATCACTCATGACACAAACGACTGGGATGAACAACTCCCTCACACTATGTTAGCTTTAAATTCAGCCATTCACGAGGCCACTTTCACTTCGCCCTTCTTTTTAGAACACGGCAGAGACATTCGTCTGTCGTACACATATCAAAAGAGCTCTGATACATCACAAAATACGTATGAATACGTCGAAAGACTTTTACCTTCATTAGAGAATGTTTTTCAGAAAGTCCTAGATAATTTAAAAAATCAAGAAGCATGGCACATCGCTCTTAGCACAAAGAATACAAAGTCGCATCATTACGATTATCAAATTGGTTCTTTATGTTTTATCAGGACACCTAACCTTAAATCTAAACTGTCTCCAAAACTCAGACCCAAGTTCGAAGGTCCCTATAGAGTTATAGAACGGTTTTCCAAAGTGAATTACAGAGTTCAGCATGTCGAGCATCTGAGAAAGAAATTTAACACGCATGTCAACCGAATGATTCCTTTTTCATCCGCACGTTCTTTGGTCCCGCCTAGCCATTGGTCAGGAACCAAGCGCAAAGCTACAAATTTCACGGAGACTCTTCCAAATTATGAGTCCATTCAACTTTGCTGACCGGCCGTTGTGACCCCCCCCCCCCAACTAAGGAATGTGACAACATCCTGTCAACAAGTTACAAGGGGAATACACAAATTGCATGCGTCTTAGGGACCATCTTCAAACCCGATCAGCATCTAAGCTTTCCAGCCTCCAAGCCACCCATCACTAATAAGTTTGGCAAGTGTAGATATTAGTTTCTCAAAATTAAAATTAATAAAAAATTTCTTACAGTTCACAAATTTTAAAGATAGATTAAATGGCTTAGCTACAATGGCTATCGAACATGAAATAGCTGAACAAATTGATCAGAAAGTTTTCAGAATTAAAAGTCAGAAAAAAAACCAGTGGTAATTTCTTATGTTTTAGTTTTTAATATATATATATACATATATATGAAATGTTAGCTCTCTTTTTCTTCGCAAGGAATATTCAAGTTTTATAGGTGTGTATTTATGACCAATTTTTATCTTTTAATAACAGTTTTTTTTTTTACTTTGGTGAGAGGGGCGGCATTTTTTATTTTTGTCCGGGACGGCAAAATTGCTAGAGCCGGCAGTCTCAGATAATATCAATTTGATTATAATGGGCTTACAAGGGGGCAGTCATTTCAAAAGTTTTTTAAGTACCACCAAATGTCTAACGGAAAATATTAGGGGCCCCCTGTAAAGTCTGGTTTTAAGACCCAAGCCGGATCTTACAAAGGATTACTTATTTGACATCATTCAGGCTATGGGCCCCTTGAATCCTGGGCCTCCCTGCGATGCGGGGGTGTACTTTACGCCATTGAGTACCACTGACATCTCTTTAAAAAAATATTAAATATATTTTGATGGATTTAAGTATTAAATAAATGGAATTAACTCATTAAATTTGATGTATTGTGAAAAGTAGAGAAAAATAAATTAGCAGCTCGCATCAATAGGATGACGTTTACTGCAACGACCATTAATTAAAAAAATTGAAGTTAATTTATTATTTTCAAGTCAAAATGTTAACATTCCTCAAAAACTTTTATATTCTGGATAATCTGTGCATGTTTTCACTAAATATTTCAACGGGGTTGACAATATAATATGGAATGTATACATTTATTCCTAATAATGTAAATGAAAATGATTTTCATAAATGACTTTCATATTATATGCTGCATTAATTTGTAAGTCAGAAAATCTTAGTTTATTACAGTAAAGTATTTATACTATTTAAGGGATTTTCTCAAAATTTTCTTCCTTGAATTACTGATTTCAATACACTTAACATATTCATTAAAGGTAATATTAGTGCTATAAATGAATGGTTTGTAATCACAAACAACTGAAAATTTTAATTTGGATAGGCGACGCAGTACCTCGAATTTCTGAAATGCTAGTGACAAATATGTGACACCGTATCTCGTTTCTCCCATCCATATTACGCCGCCTAAGGATTGCAAGGATCAATTTCGTTTAATATGAAGCATACTACAATATTCAAAACAAAGGATCGTGAATGAAATCAAGATTCGAAACCATAGCTCATTTGGAAAGCCCATTTTTTTTAGCCTGACCTTAACCCAAATATAAATTCTAATGCAAGCAAATGAATATAAAAATTGCAATAAAACTTTCTAAACCTGATGAATTTTATGGAAACAGTAAGTATGAAATGAAATAAGTGGGGAGCTTGTGAAATTCATATATAGGATGAAATCATTTTAATACAATTTAGGATGTTTTCCAATCGAAAAAACCTTTTTATAATACTGAATTATCTGATGCCTTAAATTCATTTCATTTTCAATTTTTAAAAAAAAACTTCTTTTATATATTAGAAAATTACATTTAATGACAGATTCCAGTAATATCCTGAAATAATTTTTTTAAATAACACTGAAACTTCGACATTTATATAAGTGGCGTTCGAGATCTGATTCCAATACAAAGACAGAGATGGATTAAGTTAGTTGGAGGCCCCTGGCGATAACAGGTTTGAGGCCCATGAATTCAAGAGTAAAAAACTAAAATAGTGAAAAGGTTCGTTAAACTTAAAATCTCGTAATAAAATGTATAGCTATATTGAAACTCAATTGCTCAAAATAAACCTTAACTTTAAAAAAAAAATTAAAAACTTTATTAAACAGCTTGTGCAATTTTGCTGTAAAACGTTATGTCTTGATTTCGTTTTGGCAAATTCATCGATTTTTTCCCGTGTCTATTTTGTCCATAAAATCTTGTTTTATACGTAATATGTCAAGGTTGTTTATCTTGTCTCCTCTCCCATAGCATTCTTAAATAATTTTAACGCGCCTTAAAACTGAAAAAGATTACTCACCTGATACATTTGGTATCGGTATTGTTAAATATATTTTCAAAAGTATGTCTTCACATTAGGGAAAATCGATACCATCAGGGCCGGCTCTAGCAGTTTTGCCGCCCTGGACAAAGTGGAAAATGCCGGCCCTCTCCAAAGCCAGAAATTATAATTAAAAAAGATAAATTGTGTTGTGTTCACATCGATACACAACTATAAAACCTGAATAATTCTGACGAACAAAAATGCATCCTATATATTAAGCCTTAAAAAATACAAAATAATTCTAAATTAAGTACATAATTACCTATTATTATTTCAAACGAGTAAAATGTAAGAGAAGAAATGGCCCATTTCAGCGGGCCAATTTCTTCGAAAAAGAGTCTACTGATGGTGGGGATCACAAGTATATATTTTAACTAATAGTAACTACATTCAAGACTAAAAACATCTCTTGTGGCTCTCTATCCATTAAAAACTTTTACTACCCCTGTCCCCTTTTGGATAGCTGACACTGGACATCGTATGGGTGAAAGGAATGTCTATTGTGACCTCACTCCTGGATGTTGAGAAAGTTACCAGTGAAAGATGAGTAAGCATATCAAATTTCATGATTTAACATATACTCCCGCCTCGAACCCTTAAAGTTTCAACACAAAAGACAACTGACATTAAACATTCAGAGTATAAAATAAAGAAATAAGGCACGATAAATGAAATATAAAATTCACACCCATATTTCAGAAAAATATAACAAACTTTTTGTAATACTAAAAAATATTTTCCAAATTCGATCCAAATGCCGCCCTTAAAATTTGCCGCTCCGGACATGGGTCCGGTTTGTCCGGCCCTAGAGCCGCCCCTGATACCATTTCTTTAGCAACTCGATAAATTTCTAGTGGGGGTTTTCAATGTATCTTTTTTTTCTTTCAAAAATCGTAAAAACTGATCCAATACTTCGCGAAAATTAAAAGATTCAATACCATCTTCATAAATATCCATTAGTCTTTGTATAAGAGCTTTCTTCTTAATTTTAGGTAATAATCTCTCTTCAAAAATACAGCTAGGTGTGTTCTAAAACAGTTTCATATATCTCAGCTCTTCGGGATAGTTCTGTTATTGTCCTATCGCATATGACATAAAATGAATTCACTGTGAAATTTTCCCTTCTTTCAAATTCATAAATGATTTTTCCGAATTCATGTCCGAAATTTTGGATATAATATTCTAGATATTTTGGTAGACTAGATCCTTTTAATAATTCACTCAACTTTTTGCAATTATTTACTTGTAGCAATTATTCTCAGCAGTAAGATATTCAAAATCAGTTAATTAGGTAAATTTCATATTTGTCCATCTGTTTCAAAAGGGAAGTTTTGCCTTCACTATTGAAACCTTTTTTTCCCCTCATTCGCGTCACGGATTTCGGCCAGGCTATCTCTTGTATGCGTATAACACAGTCTTATAGCTCGTACGACATCTCCTTTTGCTGACCATCATGTACCTAAAACTTTTATCACCGATATTGCACGTTTACTTCTTTCCAGAATTTTATTAATATTCGCCAATTATGGGTTGATAAATTCAACTTTCAGTGGTGCAATATCCCACTAGAGGGCCAAGGCCTACTGTGCCCATCTCAGTTTTCGTGACCTTGGGCACTGAGAAGCATGGCCTCATATTCCGTTCAGGTGGTCAGTCTGGCGCGAAACCTTAGTTCACGAGCACAAGCTTGGTACTCATTTTATCGACCCATTGAAGGGATTAAAGGCTGAGTCGACCTTGCCAGCCCGGGGTTTGAACCCTGAACGTGGTGTGAAAGCGCGACACGCTATCACTCGATTACAGATGGGGGGGGGGTATGCAGAGAAAAAATGAATATCTTCTGGGCAGCATAATATGTTTAATCACATCGCTACAACTTTTTGTTGCAACATTTTCTACTAAATTTAAGGTGTGACTGGCACAAAAAAAAAAAAGTTGCGCTTGAACTGTAGTTTAATATGTGCCTGTAGACTTGAGTATTACCTGGACATATTGAATGCATTATCAAATGACTGACCTGTATAATTTTCAATATTTTATCCAAATTTAGCAAAAAGTTCTAATACTTACTGTCAGGGACGTCTTAAGGCATGGGCCAACTGGGGAAGGGCCTCATCTCGTTTTCGACTCAGCCTTAATAAGATCATGTTTCGAATAATTTCAACGTTCGAATGTTTTTTCCGGTCGTATATTCTCCGAAAAACTTGGAATTTCGGATAATATGTCAACTGGCTACATGTGATGACCGTCGTCCTTATATAGGCCTAGCCGATTTGTAAGATCTGTACGAAGATCTGTATTTGCCCAAGGTCTGTACGAAGATTGAAAAAATTGCTTAAAATTTACGGATTTAAGAAAAAATTGTGTTTTTTTTCTAGTACCCTTTTTGGGAGAGTTCATTTAGCTCGACTGTTTGAAAATAACCGGCTAACACCTAGCAACAATGATGCGTTGAATGAGATGAACAGACTAAGACACCTGTCCAGTGATAACTAAAAAGTAAAAAATAAATTAAAAGTAAAAAAAAACTTTTTTAAAATTAAGCTTTTATTTAAACGCACTAAAAAAGATAAAAATAAATTTTTCTTAAATAAGAGTGCTTTAATCTTGCGACAAGCTTTTATATCATGTAAATTGTGTAATGATGTTATAAGTTAATAGTAAAAAAATTGTGAAGAAAAATCTATTTTATTCTTTTTAGTGCGTTTAAATAAAAGCTTGTTTTTAAAAAAGTTTTTTTTACTTTTAATTTATTAATTATTCAAATTGTTTATTCCAGTTTTTTGGTTAGTGAATTTAATTACTGACGATAAACGAAATGTATTACTTGTGTATTCTGAAAGCTGCTGAAAAATTAAAAATTACAATAATTTTTTCTTTTAGATTAATATTGTCGAACTTTTTATGCCAGAAGAATTGTGTTTGGCAATGTTTAAAAGTCTGTATCGGAGCTTGCTAAAAGCATCAACACGTGATATCACTTTAGAGCACTAATTATCACCAGGAAAATTAAAAACAGATATTATTAGATTCCATTGCTTCAGTGCTCCTCAATAAAGATATAAAATAAATATTTTAATTAATTAAAATAGTCTATGCTCTTCAAATAATCCAGGCTAACCTTTCCCTATTATTTTTCCTTGCCAAATCCTAGAACAAGAGGAATACAGCTTCAATTCAGAAAAAAAAAAGTGTTTCAGGATTTTAAAAAAAAAACAAGATATCAATCATTGGCATGGCCAAGTAATTTTAGCGCGTTTTTCACATGTTGTATTTTACAATAATGCAACTAATGAACTTTTTACTAACATAAAGTAGTGTACTATATTTTTTTAAAAAATTATTACATTTAAATATGATTCAGCTCATCTAGGGCACAAATGCGACCCAATGCCGAAAACCCGAGGTCAATTGGTTGCTTATTGGTTGAGAAAAAGGTACGACAAAATATGGAACGAGAATGAAGACGAAATTTGCGTCCTAATAGCGCTTTTTTTACACTACGTGAAAAACGCGCTAAAAACATTTGAGAGGAACAAATATTCCATTTATAGGCGCCGATTTTACGATGCATTCAGGAATTTCCCTTGAATTGTCCAGTCCCGCAAGTTATACAATGACCTTACAGATGACCCCTCTCTATGGAAAGACCAGGCCCTCATTCCAAGCGTTTCCTGTGTCACTCAACTGATAGTTATTTGGAAGCCGTTAAGTTTCAGGTTGGTCACTGAAAAGGACCCTGTTCACTTCCTCCTTCCGTTTGCACAAAGAAGTAATAAATTGCTTTAAATATCCTTGCGTTGAGTCCAGGCTTTGCGAGTGTTTATGGTTTTATTTCAGCGACTTAGGTAAAATACGAGAATACCTCTATAGACGCGCCATAATTAGAAATTGCGATTAAAATGCTGTCATTCTCCCAGTTTTCAATTTGCTTTAGCAATACTTTTAAAAGTATTGTTTGACATTACCCGTTTTAGGGTGAAAGAATTTTACTAAATTAAAATTATTAACCATTACTTGAGAAATATTGATGACATACAAGAAAGGTCAGATTTATCCATCATCTCTATTGAATTAGAAATCTGGGAAATAAATATTTCACCTGAATTATTGACAACTAGGTATTCATGAGCCGATATACATTAAACTTTAAGATTCAAACATCTGCTGCCAGGGTTGTCATACTCTAAGGTTTAATTTAATCCTCAGATTTAGATTTCATTACTTTTGTCAGTCGCCAAGGCATCGTATCACGTGTTCGCACGATGTTAATAAATAATCAATCAATGGAATTCGATAAACGCAGAACTTATTTTATTCCGACGGAAAATAATTGGTATTGTACTTTATTGATTATTAACGTCGCACCCACAGCAATAAGAGGGTTGTGTCATTTTTATTGAACAGTATAAAATAATACCCGCGTAAAACAAAAGGTTTACAGAAGTAAAACAAACAAAATAAGATAACAAAATAAAAGTGCAACAACAAAACAAAATAGCTAAATAACAAACAAATAAGTCAGAAAATAGACAAATTAAGGAACTTAAAATAAGCTGAAAATTTGAAGGTCAAGTTAATTTAAGAGCATGTTGTTTAAATTTGCATTTTCTTCTTTCTTTAATTTTAATAAAAAGGATAAGGGTATTCCAACACTGCTCAACAATTGATTATGCAATAAGGAATGTGATTTATGCAATTTGTAAAAAGTTATCACAAGATAGTTTTACGAAATGAATGGAAAATATTTCGTCAGAAAGGTGATCGGAGAGTGCGTACATAATGTTCCAAATAGGACACATTTTCGGTCTGTTTCGGTAAACGATTTTTGAATATTAATGAGATTAACTTCGCTTATTGCTCGACTTTACCAAGAATCAGCTCCTTTCTTGTCCAAAATCTGTATGGCCACGAAAAGTAAGAAAATTACTTGAATTTAAGATTTTCACATTTCCACAAGAATATTATTGCAAGATTAAATATTTTGTAGAGTTTCGCTAGTGGTAATAACTCCACTTAACCAGTCAAACACGAGGTGAATGCCAATGATTTCTGCACCCTACTTCTTCAAAGTTCCATTACCGCCAACGTGAGTGCTTTCAGCTTCCACAGATTTAGTGTATCAGCCATTTATACGATAGTTCTTCAGTACCAGAATTGACGATATCCGATGAAAACAACAGGTCACGAATTCATCACTTATTACTTGAATTGCTGTTTTACTTGCTTTGCTCGCATTTTATAGAAACTTATGTTTGTTCAGATGTTTTTATTCTAATCTTTTTTCCGGACATTTATTCTCCTCACTCACTACCGAAACGTACTTAGATAAGGTTATTTCCTCAATGTTATTTGTATTCATTTTCTCAAACGTTATTTCCTTCTCTTATTTGAGGATAGAGGTATGTTTGTGCATGTTACATTATTTATTTTTTTTTTCAATAAAATTATGCTGAATAGGTGATACAGAATTTTTCTAAAATACTTTCAGTAAAGAAGATAATTTAGACGTAATAACACTGTACATTTCTTTATTATTATTACTTTTTCTTATCGTTAAATTGTTAAAAAAGAATTTCGATGCAATTGCATACTGATCCATATCACAGCAAATTGTTCTGATCAGGATACCGCAATTATTGAAATTTATCTATGTATATGTAAGGATAATTAAATTAGATCTAAAATAAAATCCCCTATTTACCACTTAACTTTTATTTTCCGCAACATCTTCGAGTCTTAAATGAAACACCCAATTGTTTCTCAAAAAAGATATTCCAAACATAACATTTTAATCCCAGCTCATTAAATTTAACAGTCTCCATATGCACGCTACCACCTTTCACTTTCAAATCAAAAACATAAACTAAAAAGAGTTTTTTAACAGTTATGAACATAAGTATTCAGTCCAATTAAAAATCTTTACTTGGCGTCCATTTTCTCTCTGCGAAAGATGTGTCGATTGCTCGCTGAATAAAACAGTTTTTTACAAAAGCTTGATGTTGACTTGAAACATTACAAAACTAAAGGAGGAAAGTGATTCACTCATCACGATATCTCCTGAATTCTTAGACCTAAAGACTTGAAATTTTCCAGGCATGTTTATTCTGTTGAGTTGATGTTGATTTTGTCCACTAAAAATGGGTTTTGTGGAAATCTACTTTAGAGCAGAGCCAGCCTTCTCTACAAAGGGGCCCGGATGCAAGAAACCACTTAGGGCCCTAATTTTTTCTAAGTAAAATATATATATATATATATATCAATACGAACACGCGAACGAACTCGTGGCCGGAAGGTCGCGAGTTCGAGTCTTGTTGCCACTGAAGACCCGCCGTATAGACGGGGTCGAGGTTCAATGTCTCCATTTTGGTGTGGTATGGGGGGCGCTAACTCAGGTGTCGTCCTCATCACTCGACCAAGGTTCAAAATTACGAGGTCTGTCAAAATGGCCTTCGTGTTGCACAGTAAGACGTTAATATAACTTTGTTTTGCTCGTCCAGCTCCAGTCACAAAAGTTACTTCTATAAAAAAATAACTTACTATAAAAAAATCATTATATTTATATTATTTCTTTTATGTTTAATATTTTCTTTTCAAAATTTACATATGTAATAATGATTGAAATTTGGTCCTAATGGGAAATATCAAGGGAACATTCCATTTGGATACTGTTGTACGTCGTTACTTTTGTATTATCTTTAATTTCGGTAGATTTCATTTCCTAATGCAGAAATGATTTATTCGCGTGGTCTGTGCGCTAAATGTTTCACAATTCTATTTCACGAATTTTTTTAATTCTGTTTACATGATATATTAGCCCAAAATCGCATATTTACTTAATATGGTTAAATTTTTTTTAAAAAATGTCCATTATGGGTGTTCCTATTATTTCTTGGGTTCCACAGAGTAGAGGATTAGCACATGCTATAAAAAGTCGAATCTTTGAAATAGCAATTTTAGGTTACTAAGCTACGTTCGGAACTGTGATTTTATTTATTTACTAATTTTTTGCAAAAGCATATAATGAATGGTGTTTTTTATATTTAGTGTCATCCGAATTAGAATGAATATAGAAGATTGTTTTAAGAATATTATTATAATAAAAAGCAATTTAAATTGTTTTAAATTAAGAATTTTTATTTCCCAAAAGAGAGAGTGACAGATTTTAAAACATTCTCCTTTTATAGAAAATGTTTATATATCATATTTTCCCTCTTTATATAGTTTGGACTTCTGTACAGAGACTAAACTACGATTTTTGAAACATTCACAATTGACAAACATATGAGACAATTTACCAATTTGTCTCATATTACACAAACAAGTAGTTAAAAATATTTATATAATTGGCTATATTACTAATAAATAGATCATTTAAACTCTAAATGAGTTATTTTTTGAGTTAGTGGGGGATAGGCCCCACGTTGAGAAACACTGTTTTAAATTGATAAATATACTGATTGCCTAATATGAGAAGCAAAAATACGTGAGTATAGTTTAGAATTAGGACGTTATATTCATGAACAGTCCATGTGCCCTGTATAGTAGCTGTTCTTTAAATTTGATTCTTAGTGATATGGCAAAAGCATTCTTAGAAGTCTGTAATTTTTTTAATATACTCCAAAAGCATTTTTTCTCCTTCAACTTTATGATGGCTTTCAGATATGGACACATTATCTATTGAATCCGAAATCTCTGAAAAAATTGATTTCACCAAAAATATTGACAAATTTGCTTCTCAAAAAGCTATACAAGTTATTTTATCATTAAATTTTCAGTAGTCTTCGTGATTTATATACTTTTCTTTTCACGAGATTTATGCTTTAGTTCTTTCTTTTTTATTAAATTAAATTTTCTGAGTAAATACTGTTGATTTGCTTTTCTAATTACAAAATGTCTATTTTTATTTCAAAGGTAATATTTTTGCTTGTTTAATATTTTGTTAAAAGGTTTTGCCGCAATCATAACCCTTTAGCTGACCAAAAAATAAAGTTTTGCTCTTCAAATTTTTGCATTTTTATATTAATGTTTTACTTTTTAATACAGGTAGATAAGTTTACAATTTGAAAATACATAAGTATTAAATAAGTAATTGTATATGTAAGCATTGTGTGTGTGAAATAAGGAATTAAATATAAAAGTATAATTAGTACCATAAAATCCGGCGTATAACTCGCACTTTTAACACACAAAATAAAATCGAGATTTAGGGGTGCTCATTATCAGGGGCGGCTCTAGGGCGGCATTTGGACCGAATTTGAAAATACTTTTTGATATATTTTAAGGAAAATTGGGAATTGGGCATTTCATTTAATGTATCATATTTCCTTATTTTATAATCTATATGTTTATCGTCAGGTTTTTTTAATGTTGTAGTCTGAAGAGTTCGAGGCAGAAATGTACGTTAAATTGTGAAATTGGATGTTTTCACAACCTTCTCTAGTCAAAAAAGAGAGCCCAATTGATATTCCTGAACTTATTTCAACTTTATAATTTGCACCAAATCTTGTTATTACATTAAGAGCTTCGCTTTTTTTGCCAATAAGCGCAACAAGAAGTGTTTTTCAAAATTAAAACTAATAAAAAATTTCTTAGAATCCACAATTTTCTTCTTTAAAATAGATTAAATGGTTTTGCTTTATTGTCTACCGAATATGAATTAACTAAACAAACTGATTTTAAAAAATTGATTAAAAAGTTTTCAGAATTAAAATTTAGAAAAAAAATGTAATTTGTTTGTTTGTTTTGCTTTATTTTTGAGTTTTAATTATTTTATTGTGATGCCTTTTGTTCGTAAGAATTATTCTTAAAATGTGTGTATCTATGTGAGCATAAATACACAATTTATCTTTTTGAAAAATAATTTTTTTACTTTGGGGAGAGGGGGGCGGCATTTTCCATTCTTGTCCGAGGCGGCGAAACTGCTAGAGCCGGCTCTGTCATTATATGCGGGGTGTAAAAATATGAGAGCTTTAAAGTTAAAAAATAATGATTCTAGAAAAAAATAAGACTTCTACATAGATCGAAATACTCTTTATTTAAGAAAAAAAAACGACATTCTTAATAAAATTAAGGGGAAGGGGGGTTGTAGTTCTAGAAGTATACCACTTTTTAAAAAAAATATTTGGAATAATACCTGAAATAAATAACTTCAAAACAAAAGAGCATAGCACACGTACATTTCAGGTTTCTTAAAAAAAAAAAGAGGTGCGCGTTATACGGGAAATATACCTAAAAATCAACAAAAAAAAAAAAAAAAAAGAATACAGCCTGAAAGTATATGTGCACGTTATACGCCGGATATTTTACGGTATTTAAATATATAAGCATTAGTCAAAATATGAAAAATTCTCTAAAGAGGCGGCACATTAGGTTTTCGCACGCGGGCGGCCGATTCCCTAGGATCGGCCCTGTAAATGGTTTTGCAAGATTGGCTATCGAACATGAATTAGCTGAACAAACTGATTTTAAAAAATTGATTAGAATGTTTTCAGAATTAAAAGTCAGGAAAAAACACTTGTAGTCTTTTGTTTATTTTGATTTCGGTTTATTTTTGTGTTTTAGTACTTATGTATTGTTATTCTGTCTCTTTGTTCGAAAAATTATTCAAGTTTTGTAGGTGTAGATCTGTAAACAATTTACCTTTTTTAACAACTTTCTACTTTGGGTAGAGGGGCGGCATTTTCCATCTTTGTCCGGGACAGAAAAAGTTGAAGATGGCTAGAACTTTTATATTATTAATCACTGTACAAAATTCATTCTGTTTCTTATTTCATACTCGTTGAAGATTCTTAATTAAAGCTGTAGATCTTTCAAAATGAAATGAATGGTTAAAAAAAAATGAAATTCTAAACTAATGATTCTCAGTTTAAGACAAGAAGATGACCATAACTGCGGAGCATCAAAAATAAAATTAAAATAAATTATGTTAGTATGACTTGATATAACTACTCTTAAGCAACTTATCCTTTATAATATAATGAATCAATAGGCCGCGGTAGCCTAGTGTTCAAAGTAATGGACTCGTGACTGGCGAGTCATGTGTGAGTTCTAGCCTAGTACCTCTGAATACCCACCCAACAGAAGCGGCCGATGCACGATAAATGCGTCGAGGCTCAAATGTTCTCCTGTTGATATGGTGTGGAAGTCGGGAGATGGGGTGCCAGCTCAGGTGTCGTTCTCGTTGCTTGACCATGGTTCAAAATTACGTGGCCTGTCACCAAAAGCCTTTGTGTAGCTGAATAGTAAGATGTTAATATATATATTCAATCACTCATTCATAATAAATCACCATCTCTATTTAATTATATTAAGCAATCAGAATTTATTCAGGCGTTATACACTGCTGTTTGATCGGATCAACTTGTTAAGATTTATTAAAAATGATGTTCATTGAAATCAAAAACAGTCATCCCGTTTTCAATGACATTATGTATTCTTTAATTTAAAGGTGTCCTTTTCATATAAATTGTCAAGTGATTAAAAGGAGAAAAAGGAATTCAAATACCTAAAATTTTCCTTGCTTGAAAATTATGTATATTTAATTGTGGTTTAATACAGCTAGTTAAAAGATAAATCTCTCTCTCTTTATATAGTTTTTATAATCACATAATTAATATGTATATATAAATATTGGGTTGATCATTACTTGAATTTTATTTTAGATAAGCGTTTTCAAGATTTCACTTTAAGACGAGTTCTTTTTTAAAGGCTCAGAGAATAGAAATATGAAGGACTTAAATAGGAATATTTATTTGATTCAAGTGTAAACTTTTCCTAATTGGAGTGAAAACTATAATAAAAAGTCAAGCAAATCTAATTCTAATGTTATCCTTTATTCAATATTGGCTACAATCTGTGAATAAAGAGGTAGCTAATTAAAACATTCAATTTTATTTTACAAAGAGAGATAAGTGATTGTGATGTAACATTCTTTTTCGGCACTTTCACATTCTAGAATTTCCTTAGTGATTCAATATTCAGTCTTTAATAGTAATAAAATGTTTTTAAAATCATTTTCCGAGTTTTTGATATTTATATAATATTTTTAAGTATTTATTATCAGAAAACACTGAATAAAAAAATATAAGGAACAATTAAAATTTAAAATCATCATTATCTAAGTGAAAACAACACCTTTTATTTTTTTTATTGATATTTAAATTACGGAAATTGTAACTTTGGCTGTGATTGTACTTCAGTGTGGTTCAAATACAGAAAAATAAAGTGTACAAAATAGAAAACCTTCAATTTCATTGAAAAGATTTTTTGAATCTTTTATAGCTTGTTTAGAGAAAAATATTATTCAACTACTTTACACAGATTATCAATTTAAAAGTGCTTTACTAAATGAAACAAATGATTTATATATATATATATATATATATATATATATATATATATATATATATAATAAATTTTTTCTTAAGTTGATACAGCACAAAAAAGAAAACCAAGTAGAATTTTAAGAAATGAAGAAATTTCGAAAGTGCATTAGCATACATTGTAAATGTATAAAAATAAGAATGCATATACAACGTAAAAAAATGAAAATACTTTTACAGATGAAAAAATATAATAAATGTATAAAAATAAATCTCAAGATCTTCCAGTTTTTTTTCTTTTCTTAATCTGTTTTGAAAGATGGTGAAAATTTTATATGTTATAACTTGAGAAAAATTTATTTATATCCCTTACTGCCTCCTTTTTAAAAATCTAAAATTGTAAAAGTCGTGTTGTTTCCCTGTTTTGGTTGTTAAAAAATTCAGGTTTTATTTTCCACAATTTTTTTTAAAAAAGAATAGCCATTTCCCCCCAAAACTTAAAGTTAAAAAAAATTATAGTAATGAAAACGTGAGAAAAATAAAATAATATATATATATTGTACAGTATAATTATATATTCATTTCCAAACTACATCTCAAAAAAGAAAAAATTATTTTTAATTGTGCAGGGAAAAAGAGAGGTTTTTGCAGAAACGTCGAATCCCCCCCCCTCCCGGGAGTTTAATGTATTACTACGAGTAATTCTCCGGCGTAATAATCTTGCATATGGTCCCTTTATTTTATTGCTGATCAATACACAGAATCCAATAGTTAAATATTAAATAAAAAACCCGAAATTTCGGAGATATTTATCGGATAAATTTTAATAAATAAGGTGTTGTTTGAATTCTTTTTTATAATCATCAGACAAATCTTTGAAAAACATGCCCAGCCTTTCCAAAATTTTTATTAAATCCCGTCAGAATTTATTAAAAAATGTACAGCTCTTTCTAATGTGAGATTGTTTTGATCGTTCCTGAGTTTCTCTCAATTTACTATCAAGCAAATTTTGTCTTGTTACACACATCCGAGCCTGTTTTGTATTTCGTTTTACATATGTTTCATTACTGAAATTAATAAATGCATTTCTTTCATTCATCTCACAATAATTGAAATATATCATTAGAATACTAAAGTATATTATTGCGAATCTTTTATTTTGCAGCAATATCTTCTTAAATTTCAAATAAAACCCTCCCAAGATTAATAGTTCTACGGAATTTCATCATTTTACTAAAATAAAATATTAATATAATAATATAAAATTATTTTAATTAAAAAAAATTAATGCATTTTTTTAAAAATCAGAACGATGTGATTGTCAAAAAGATCACCAAAGAAAAATAGAAGTCTTTATGCAAGTTTGAATATGAGTAATAGTAGCAATTGAGACAGAGATATTAAACTTTTTTACGAGGTCCAATAAAAAGCTATCTTTCTATTTTAATGCGACTGATTTAATCTATCGATGTAAGATCGCTATTTGTTATGTGAAGAATCAATTCATCAATTAGCTGCAGGTTTTATATATTTCTGAAAGTCTTCAAAAGTTAGCACATCTAGAAAATTAGTTGAGTGTTGTGAATAAAAATGATTTGTGTTAATGAGTGGCTGCATGGCGCCACGTTTTTGTAACTGTGAAGTGGTTCTGTGACGTCACTATGCTCTGTATATAAAACGGGTGAAGCAATCACGTGTGCTTGCTCGCTCGGCAGTTCTTAATAAAGTTAGTTTCTTTAAATTGCTGGCTGATGAATGAATCACTTTCCACCAACGCCCAGCATCTTGTAGATGCAGCCCACAGAACTTAAGAATTAATTGTGTTCCTAACATAATTAGTGGCGCCCAACGTGGGGCGAGGCTGTTTGTTGGAGGTGAAACTGAAACCGAATCACGAACTATTGAACTTTGAAATTTTTGAAATATAAAGATGGAAGTGACTGCGTTGAAAGCGCAAAGGAAAGGGCTGAGAACAGCATTTTCTCTCAGTCTGAAGAAAATTGAAACCGAATTGAGGAAAGAAGACATCGATATGAATCTACTTCCTATTCTGAAAACTCAAATCATGGATAAATTCCAGAGACTCGACACTTATCAGAATCAAATTTCTGAACAACTCTTAGAAATGAAAGATGCAGAGCAAGAATATTTGGATGACATGGAAGACGCAGAAAACTACCGTGACCGCTATATCGAAATGTATTCCCGAGTAGATTCGAAAATACAAGAAACTGCTATTCCAACCGAAACTGAAAAGAGAAGTTTCAAATTACCGAAAATTGAATTGAAAAAGTTCAGTGGCGAAGCTAAAGACTTTTTGGCCTTTTGGAGCCAATTTCAGAAAATTCATAATGATAAAAGCATCGCGCCGGAGGACAAGATGCAATATTTATTGCAATCCGTAGAAACAAAATCGAAAGCAGAATGATTAGTGTTGAGTTTCCCCGCGACGGCGGAAAATTACCCTAAAGCCATTGATCAATTAAAAGAGAGATACGGCCGTGAAGACTTACTCGTACAAATTTACGTACGTGAACTGTTAAGTTTAGTTATGAAGAACGCTGCGTCTGGAAGAACGAAAACTGATTTGCCCGCCTTGTAAGACGAACTCGAAGGAAAATTACGATCGTTGGAGAGCCTTGGACGAACGCAAGAAAAATATGGAGACTTTCTAACACCGTTGGTAGAATCCTGTTTACCCGAGAAAGTCCTGGTAGCCTGGGAAAGAAAACGGAATAATGAAACAGAAGCCAAAGGATCACGAAATATAGAACATTTAATGACTTTCCTTCGCCTGGAAGTTCAAGGGGAAGAGATGGTGCAACTGGCTAAATCCGGTTTCGGCCCTACTATCCGAAAGAGAGACCCCCCAACCCCGAAAGGATGAAAACAACTGAATTAATGACTGCATCAGCCCTGGTGAGTTCTGAAAGTGCTTCAGGTAAGAAAGTTAATAACTGTATTTTCATCCGAGTGAAAAATGTTATAATGCTAGAAAAATGTCTTTTATTGCTAAGAAACAATTATTATTAAGAAAAGGTGCTTGTTTTATATGTTTAAATAGATCTGGTCATTTAAGTAAAAATTGTGATGTTAAACATATCATTAAGTGTTCTAAATGTAATTATTCCCATTTTGAAATTATGTGTCCAAAATTAGATAAAAATTATGATCAAAAATGTTCCATAAAAACTGAGAATTCTCTATCAAGTAACTGCAACAGAAACGAAAGTATATACTTTCAAACTCTCTGCGTTTTCATTCGGATCAAGGGTCGGGAAAAGAAAGTGCGAGTTCTAATTGATTCCGCTTGTGAAAATAGCTATATCAGTGAAAGTGTTACTAGTATTTTGAAGGCCACTCCACTTAGAGAGGAAACTATAATTCATTCTCTGTTCGGAGGGGATGAATCGAAACCTAAATATCACGGTGTGTTTTCTATTGTGAGGTTAGTGATTTAAAACGCTCTTATGTATGTAGTTTTGAAGCGCTATCGGAAAAGAAAATATGTGGATTTATTTCTAAGATTGAGGATAAGCGTATTCTAAATGAGTTAAAGAATAAGGAAATTATTTTATCGGATTTAAATTGTAAGGAAACTGAAATTGGACTTTTGATTGGGGCTGATAATATAGGGAAATTATTAACTGGGAACTTAATAGAATTAGATTCTGGCTTAACAGCTATTGAAACTAAACTAGGATGGACGGTAATTGGAAAATTAAGTTCAAACGTTAAAAACGAGATGTTATAAGGAATGATGTAAGGAATGTTAGTGTTAAAGAATTATGGGAGCTAGATGTTTTAGGAATAACTGATCCCTTACTTAATGAAAATACTAGAGAAAATTTTGATTTAACCGATTTTAAGAATAAAATGAAAATTCTTCCCGATGGAAGATATGAAGTGACACTCCCATGGAAATGTAACTCTGAGAATTTACCCAGTAACAAAGAACTAACGTGGAAAAGGCATTTACGGATGATAAATAAATTAAGAAACGGTAAATTTTTTGATGATTATAAAAGTGTGTTTAGGGAGTGGGAAGATTTAAATATCATTGAACGTGTGCCGGAGGTAGAATTGAACAATGAATGTCATTATTTACCTCATAGGCCAGTGATTAAATTAGATAGTGCGACAATGAAAATACGTCCAGTATTTGACGCCTCCGCCCATGAAAAAGGGAAACCATCTTTGAACGACTGTTTACGTAAAGGCGTAAACCTTATTGAACTAATACCTGACATTTTAGATCGTTTTAGAATTTATCCAATTGGAATTGTACCCGATATTGAAAAGGCTTTTTTGATGCTATCTGTTGCACCGAAAGATAGAGATTATCTCAGATTTTATTTCCCATGCAATGAAAAACAATTAGTGTACAGACATTGTCGAGTTGTATTTGGGGTGTCTTCCAGCCCTTACTTATTGAATGCATCTATTATGCATCTTTTAGAAAACTGTAGTCCTGAATATAAGGAAGTTGCACAAAAGTTAAAATCTTCTTTTTATGTTGATAATTGTGTAGCTGGTGTTTTCAGTGTTGATGAAATAGAGATATTTATTGAGAAGGCTAAATTAATTATGTCGAAAGGATGTTTTAATTTGCGTACTTTTGAGAGCAATGTGGCAAGTAGAAGTGTTGATAAACACTCAGGCGAAACTTTTATTTTGGGTATCATTTGGGACTTGGATAATGATGTTTTGAAATGTTGCACGAATTTCGAATCATTAACGTGCGAAACGAAAATAACCAAACGATTAGTTTTGTCTACTGTACAAAAAGTTTTTGATCCCATTGGGATGTTGGCGCCGTCTACATTGCTTCCCAAATTAATACTACAGGAACTATGGAAAATGAAAATTGCATGAGATCAGGAACTTCCTCAGAATATTGTAAATAAATTTATGAAATGGTATAAGGAAATTCAAATTTTAAAGGATGTAACTGTGCCACGTTGTATGAAAATTTATATTTTAACTGAGTTACATGTATTTGTTGATGCAAGCAAGGGGTCATATGCGGGTTGCGTCTTTGCTCGATCAATAGTTGATTCAAGAGTTAGCGTAATTCTCATTAGAGCGAAGTCTAGAGTCGCTCCTCTCAAACCTTTGAGTATACCGCGTTTGGAATTAATGGCTTGCTGTATAGGTGCTCGACTTTTAAATTCTATTTTGAAAGCGCTTAAAATGCCGGACTTGAAAGTTACTCTTTGGTCCGATTCTACAACAGCACTTTGGTGGATTAAGAAATATGGAAATTGGTCAGTTTTTGTAGCTAATAGGGTAAAGGAAATTAGACAACTGACTCAAATTCCATCATGGAAATATGTCCCAGGAAACATGAATATCACGGATTTACTATCCCGTGGTTGTTCTCCACGAGAAATGCTTAATTCTAGATGGTGGGAGGGGCCGTCCTGGTTGAAACAAAATTCGGAATTTTGGCCAGATGGTGAAATCAGTTGCGAACCTCAAGAAATTAACGTGGAGATAAAGAAAACTAGAAATGCGAATGTTGATCTAGCAAACGATGCACCCCCCCCCCTTGCTTTTATGTAATGTGTCTGATTATGATAAAATGATTAGAGTATTTGCTTGGGTTTTAAGATTGGTAAATAATTGTCGCAAAGACTATAACAAATGTAAATAACATGAACTCTCTGTTGCTGAAATTGAAAATTCTGAGAAACAATTGATTTGTTTAACTCAGACATATTATTTACCTGATGTTGAATCTTTAAAATTTGTTACCTTTATTGATAATGATAATATTTTAAGGGTTAAGTCTAAAATAACTGAAAGAAATGATGAAAGTTCTTTTTTGTATCCTATATTGTTACCTGATAAATGTGAATTTACAAAACTTTTCATTAGATCTATACACAAAAAGAACTGTCATGCTGGAATCCAAATAATGCAATCATTAATTAGAGAAAGGTTCTGGATTATCAGATCTAGAAAAACTATTAGGAGTATTTTAAATAAATGTGTTATATGTGCTCGTTTTAAAGTGAAATCATTGTCAAGCGGACCATCACCTTTACCACCAGACCGAGTGACTGATTGCGCGATATTTGAAGTTGTAGGAATTGATTTAGCTGGACCTTTGTTTTTAAAAACTGGCGAAAAGGTATGGATTGCATTATTTACTTGTGCAGTCTATCGCGCGCTCCATCTTGAATTAGTAAATTCTCTGTCTTCTGATGCCTTTTTGCTAGCCCTTAGGCGTTTCATTGCCAGGCGCGGGAGGCCCAGGATAATTTACTGTGATAACGGAACCAATTTCCGGGGTGCTTTCAATGACCTTGCGAAATTGGATTGGCATAAGATATCGAGAGAAACATCAACTCAAAGAATAGTTTAGAAATTTATACCACCCACCGCCGCATGGTGGGGAGGCTGGTGGGAAAGGTTGGTTCGCCTTATTAAAGAACTATTGAGACGTTCTCTTGGAAAATCAATATTGACCTATGAAGAATTGTCAACAGTAATTTGTGATTGTGAATTTTTAATTAATAGTAGACCTTTAACTTATATATCTGAAGATCCACAGGAATTGATCCCTCTCACTCCTGCAATGTTTTAATAGAAAATCGCTGTTCCGATACTACCGATATTGACGAATTAAATTCGCGAGACTTAAGAAAAAGAATGAAATTCAGAATTAAACTTTTAAGTAATTTAAGGCAACGTTTCAGGAAAGAATATCTAGGTGAGCTAATACAAAAACAGAATGATAATCGGGTGCGTGAGCCCCGAGTTGGGGAAATGGTCTTAATTGGGGACGACAATAAGAAACGTTTGTCTTGGCCTATAGCTAAAATTATAGAATTAATCCCTAGTCGAGACGGGGAAATTCGCATAGTTCGGCTTAAAACGCAACATGGAACAGTAATACGCCCGGTACAACGCATCTTCCCTTTGGAAGTACAAGCGATTGCAAATAATGCTAAGGAGTTAAAAGAGGAATCAAATTCTGTTAAATGTACTAAACCTGAAAATGTCTTGAATACTAATGATGTAATTGTGAAAAAATATACTTCTTCAGGAAGATTGATTAAAGAACCAAAGAGACTGGATCTATTGAATTATAAATGTTATAGGTTTGAGACTATCCCCAAGTCTCAAAGGTGGGAGTATGTTGTGAATAAAAATGATTTGTGTTAATGAGTGGCTGCATGGCGCCACGTTTTTGTAACTGTGAAGTGGTTCTGTGACGTCACTATGCTCTGTATATGAAACGGGTGAAGCAATCACGTGTGCTTGCTCGCTCGGCAGTTCTTAATAAAGTTAGTTTCTTTAAATTGCTAGCTGATGAATGAATCACTTTCCACCAACGCCCAGCATCTGGTAGATGCAGCCCACAGAACTTAAGAATTAATTGTGTTCCTAACATTGAGTATCAAGCATTATAAAAATAACTAGCAAAACCAAGAACTAAGTTATATTTTTATCTGAAAACCCTCTTAGGATTCTAGTATAACTTATATGGTTGAAGGAAACGATTTTGATGAACTTAGCTACAACAGAATCATTTATTATGGAAAGTAGCAAAGAAATAATTGACTTACATAATATTTCTAGAATTTCAAAACTGAATGAATACTTTATACCTTTTTTTTATAAAAAAAAGAAATACAGTTTCCTAATTTTCTTTACAAAACATGTACTGTTAAACGTTTTTTTCTTAAATGTATTTATGTTGCATGTAAATGTTAAAATTTTAATATAAATAACTATGCAGCTAATGATTGTTTCCTTATGGAATTTGTAAAAATTATGAAAAATCAACTATACAAGGTTTTTCGATTTAAGAAAAATTTATTACTTGTACCGCTTTGACATAAGATGGAATGCACCACTCTTTAAGCTACTTTACTGCAAAAACCATTGTATTTTTCAAATGGTTTTGGATTATACCTACTGTATTAAAAAGTGTTGTGTAACTAATATTGTTGACAATCTTAAAAAAAGTAGACAATTGATTGCTTTTAAAACTAAATAAAATATTAACTTGTATTGCATTTCCCATCATATAAATATTACTTACTAATTAATTACATTACACAATCTTTAATGCTTTAGAAAGTCTTTCACAACTGTGATGCAATTATAATGTATATGTCACCACAGCTGAAAATCCCATCTAGCACTTTTTAAGATCAAAAAGTCATCCAAGACTTTCAGAGATGTAAGAATATTTACTTCATTCATCTGGTTGATACACATAACACATATAAAGCAACCTGAAAAACTATAGCTATTTAAAGTATTTATAAAACAAATAGTATATCAAAAACTGCTCCATTACTGGACAAAAAAAATAAATAAATCCTTATTAGTACATCTATACCATAAAAAAGACAATCACATTATATCATTACTTTCACTACCACTTTCCTCATCACCCATGAAATGTAACATATGGATGAAATACCTGTATAGGAAAGGCAGATTTTAAAGGTCTATTCCTGTATAACAAACAGCACAAATATTATCAAAATGATGAATAATTTATTATTAAGCATTATTTACACATAAGTTAAAACATATTACTTACTTTAGTATATAGTTTTGCTTGTATTGATAGCAAGCATTAACTTTACCTGATTCTATATATTTTATATTAAACACTTACCCACAAAAAGTATACATGTAATTTCTAAATTCGTATGTTGCAAAAGTATAAATCAATTTTTTTGCCTAAAATTTTATTAAGAATGAATGATATAAAAAATTACCATATTCCCATCACTTTCCAAAATTTGTGTGGTAACATTCAACTGCAATGGAATCTCTATCCTGCATGATTTTTAAATTATATACTTTTAATATACTGTCATAAAGCCATTTGTGACAAAAATTTGGTCATTTTTGATAATTACTTACCTCCTCAGCTGATATAAAAACATACAACAACTTTACCCCATAAAAACATAGCTAAATGTCTTGGAAAACATAAAACAACTCCACTACAAGCATATATCAGGTGTTAAAGATACAGTTAAGTTTTTTTTGCAAATAGCTTTTGAATTGAGTAATGCTGACTTGCCTGAGCTTGAATGTTTTCTTTCTTGACAACTAAAAAAAGAACATTCCAGCGCTTTCCTTTTTATATCCCCAATAGTTGGCTTAAATATTTACTGCTAGTTTAAATGCTGATTGGGAGGTAGGTACAAGAGGATCAGGTAAATAATTCTTTAGTAATTACTTTTTACCTTTCTTTTACTGAATTGCATGTTGAGACAATTGTTCCTGAACTATTTTACCTTGCAATAAACAATTTAATACTACAAGTAGAAGTTCAGTCTCCTGGTTTTTCTTATGTCATTACCTATTTCTTTGGCAGAAGACCCCACACCACACTTTCTATCTGAGATATGGAAAGAAGTATATTCAACATTTTCAACAACATGGAATCTTTCAAACAATTTAAGAATGAACTTAATATGTTTACATGGTGCATGATTATCTGAGCATTCACATGTATACCAAGCCGAACATGACAATTTTACACACCTGTAATGGCATTGATCACACACACACATAACCACTTTCTGAAATGCTACCATAATCTTTTTAACAACATAAAATACATCTCCATTAGTCTGCGATTTTACAAACCAAGAATTTGTTGCCTGGTCATAAATATCTGTCAGGAATCTTCAATTCATTTTGAAATGGAAATAGGTTGTGAGGATATAAACTGGGGAGAGTACCATTTAAAATTCTATAATGTGCTAAATATGTGTCATGCTGTATTTTCAACAAACTATCTGCTTGACAGTTAAATTTTCATTTTAAAATAATTGGACATTCATGTATTGTGAATAGATTAACAATATATATTTTTATCAGTATTGGCATGCAGAAGTAGATGATGTGACTTATACTATTAGTAGGCTGAATTACAATAATTATCATCAAAATATTTATTGAAAGCAGGCTTTTTATCTGTCGATGCAATTTTAAAATTTTCTATTATTTGTTTACATCTGATTGAACTTATTCCTTCCAAATGAGCTACTAGAGAAATTTCCCTTCGCATTTCAAAATTGGAAAACAAGATCATTTAATCATTTCTTCCAAGTGCATTGAAGGCGTAACGCAATTAATTTTTAACTGGGCACCCTTTCTCTCAGAATGTTGAAACACAATACATATTTCCTGTATTTAATTTATTAGTAATAACATGAGCAACAGAGTAAAGCATTCCTTATTAGTCAAGTACAATTAAACTTCTATTAACCGAATACATATTCTAATACTGAAGATTTTTCAATACCCACTTCAAGATTAGCTTTAATGAACTCTATACAAGTTTTATAAACCAGTTGAAATGCTTGATTATGCTTTGAAAAATATATTATACTGATCCCTTAATAGTCTTTATAAAGAGTGATTCTACCAAGAGAGAGAGAGAGAGATTCCATTAATAATTAGAATATAGAATCTTTTTATATTTCTATACAACTAGTTTTTCTTTTATATGTCTAGGAAGCTTCACATGTTAGCAAATGTGTTAAATATCTAAATCTACAATTTCACTCATGATATGGAAAAGGTTAAGGGAAAGTTAAATCTAAACATATTGTGTAGATCTTTACATGTGATTCGTATAAATTTTTTTGCAAAAGATAATACATTCCAATAATGATTTTTTTCTTACTTTAATTAAATAAATGTATTTTCTTATTAAGAATAGTGTTATTACCTTTGGTTGGATCCTAGCAGGGCACCCTTCTTTTACAAGAACACCTCCAGAAAATTTGTATTTTCTATTATTATTCTCACAATCATTTAAAAATTTAGCCAAACAATTTACCTCATATATTTACGCTAATTTTTCATAACAATCAATAGAACTTTCGATTTAACGACAAAAAGTTTTACACTCACGAGATCCTGTAAGGGGGCAATCACCCAGCAGGAACTAAAAAAATAATGAATCTACTACAATGGTAAATACCTGGAAATTTTAAAACGTATTATTAAAACATTATAAATAATCAAAGCATAAAATTTTTACATTCACGTGATCGGAGAATAGAGCTTTTACACGGCAGAAGCTAGAAAGTCGATGAACGGAAAATGTTAATTTCATCAAATCAAAGCACAAAATAAAATAAAAATACAATATAAAAAGAGTAAAATAATAATAATTCAAAATTATGAATCAAAGTTTTTAGTTGTTCACATAAGTTAGAAATTCCAAAAATCAGCAAATATGTTAAAATGATAGAAAACTTAACAGGAAATTGATACAATATAAAAACAGCAAAAAAATTTAACAATCAAACATTATAATTAAAAGTTATAAAATACCTAATCAATAAGTCTCCCCGCTAGAATTTTATATACGAACCTTTCAGCACGAGCGCTATAGCAAGAATGATTTTAGTAGGTTCAATTAAGCCAACGATGAACTTGGCGATTTTCAAAAAGAGGCCAAAAATATCAAAGTAACCCATCCTTGTTTGTAGATTATAGGAATACGTGCTGCCAACGAAATTGCGCATTACAAGTCCGGTCTTGTTTGTTCCTTTTATCTGTCACTATCTTCCTATAAGTTGGTGTTGACAAGGAGCAAGAAACATCTAAACTTTTAAACATTTTGCGTTCACATTTACTTTCTGTGAAGTTCTCATCCTGGTAACAATTTAAGAATGGTGAGTAATCTTTTTTCATCTATGCATTAGATTAATTTAATAGTAATTTCTTGAGAATAACTATATGATATTTGTTGCGATGAACCCATGTGTGTTATTATTAATATGTTAATCAGAATTTTGACTGAAAGAAATTTTCCTCATTTTCATGTTACTTCAAATAATACATATTCCTAAAGAAAACTTCAATTCTCAAATTTTTAGTCATTATCCTTTTTTTTTTTATGAAAAGCGTTCTCTTTTTAATATATTTTCTTGAGTTGAAAGTATCAAAGATTCGTACGTAAACGGGCTGCATATTTCATTATTAGCCAACTCTTTAATCTGCGGTTAAAAAATATTGCTAGCTTATAATTTGCCTGAATCTCATGTAAATTAGCTGTTTATACATTTTGTTTTAAATAAACTTGAATGTAGTTGTGATTGAGGGTTGACATTCAGTTGTGATTTGTCAACATCGATATAATCAAATAATATAGAATAAATTTTTTCAAACAATAAAGTTTATTGAAACATCTTTGACTATATAAATTTGCTTCCTCAAACGTATTCCAAACATAAAATTGTATAATTCGCTGTGGCCGTATAATTTTTTCCTCTAATTTTATTATGTTCCTGAAGTATTTTCTTGTCTTACTTGTTGCAGTCTACACATAAGAAAAAGACTAGGAAGTTGAGGGGGCATGTTAGCCATGGACATGGAAGAGTAGGTATGTAATTGTTATATTGTTTTGTTGCATATAATTAACCACCTCATTCTTGAATAAAAGATAACACTGTCTATTCTACATTCTAATAAAAAGGTGCTCATTGAATGTTGCAATTTATTTTGAGTAAAATTTAGTATTGTTTCAGGTGTTTAATATACATTTTTTTCTTTGGAATTAAAACTGTATTGAACACAGCTTCAATGAAAATACTTAATAATTTTTATTATTTTAAGATTTATTAATGTCTGATTATTCAATTCTAAATGTTAATAGGTAAACATCGCAAGCATCCTGGTGGTCGTGGTAATGCTGGTGGTATGCATCATCATAGAATAAATTTCGATAAATAGTAAGTTTTCTTTGCAATGAAATTGTCTCGTGTACTTTGTATCATAATTGTTTCATGTATTGCAATGTTGAAAGTAATTAATATATAAAACTAAAAGATGAAATTGAATTTTGTAAACTCAAATCAGCAGTTGGAAATGTTATAAGTATTGTATTAAAGAATCTTGCTAATTTTTATTTTCATCAAAAAAAAACCCTGCTAGTTTGATATCACGGGGCATCGCGCCAAGTTGTTGTTTATGTTCACCAAGATGGGCGATAACATTACAATATAGTTACCTTGATATTTTTATGGAGATTGTTACCTTGATATTTTTATGGAGATAACGTATATTAGACATAATTTTTATTGGTTCTGTTCCCGCGGTAATCCTATTAATTTCAGACGATTTTATTTCCATTTTTTTTTACAAATTAACCATTTTCATTGCAATCCGGATTCAAATTATATTTCAGTCTTCTGTTTTATTTAATGCTATTTTCGAATATGGATATTTGTAATATCATTAGTGAGAACTAGGATATTTTTTTAAAAAAGAATGAGTGTTATATTATTTCTATAAATCATTTATTTTCAATTTATTTTACTTTTTAAAAATGTTTTTTTCTTCTCGTTTCTTGTTCGATGAAATTCGTTGAAGAAATTTGCAGTTTTTGGAACATAGCAAGCTTTCAGTACTTTTTAGTTGCTATTCATTATCAATTTTAATATATATTATGTAATTATTTTATTAATAATATAAAATTATTCGAATGTGTAATAATCATATATACATTATTTGTAATAATGGTAAAAATTTACTGTACGGTCACCCTTGGCGACTTTTTCAAAATCTCGCAAAAATGGCGACTTCTTGTACGAACGAGATTTAAAGAAAACAGCATAGTGAAAATGTTGCTTGCGCAAAAAAAAACGGCGGCCAAATCGCTGGAAACGATAATTACACAGTCTTAGAACATTTACTCTTTCATATTAAAATCAACATTATTCTGACTCGCCCACAAATAAACCTGAACTAAAATCTCAGACTCAATTTTAAAAAACCTTTTCACACTCCTTTTGATGTCATACATTTGTCCTTTCACCTTAGATTTACACCTCCACTCAAACCCATCACTTATATTGTGCCTTTCAACCAATTTCATATCCTTACAACACTCGTATCTATCTGCAATCAAACCAGCTTTCATACAATATTCAAACGTTTCCTTCCCTTTTCTAATCCATACAAATACTTTAAATTAAACATTTTCATCATACCACATAACATCATTCTCACAAAACATTCTCGCACTTGCCTCAGACATTCCCCATGCAACAACCATCACAAAAATTTCACGAAAAGAACGTGATAGCTTAAGGGTCCCGTAGACAGAAATTCCAACTCTAAAACGATGAAAGCGCCCTCTTCTGGGAGAGGGAAATGGGCGTTTCTAAAAGAAAGGCCAAGTACTCATGAGTACTGGTCTTAATGATAGGAGGTAAATAGTCCCTTCATAAAAGATAAATTATATGCCTTTTTTTCTTAATTTTCAATATTTTCTTGACTTTGAAGTAAACATTTTTTTCAAGCTATTATTTTTCCAAATTTGCATTTACTTGATCCCATTTTCTGATGATTATGTTCTAAAAGCTGTCATGATGAAAGAAAATGACGTCACAGAATCATACAAGCCTCTTCTACAACAGTTGAGAGAGGGATTCTAAGTGCAAAGGGAGCTCCAGACAGGAAACCCTTCCCCCCCCCCTCTTTCGCCTTCTATTTTTGTTCTTGGAGGGTCCAGTTTACAACCAACTGAAGACTATTTATATGACAACTGACCCCTCTTTTACTGCCCACCCCATGGCAGTTTTCAATTACATGAAAACTGTGCCCCCACATTCTAGTTGTACAAAGAAACTTTTTTACGCTGTTTCTGTTTTGAATAACATCAGTTATTCATTTGAATTTTATAAAAATATAAGTTTTAGTTAAGGCAAAAACCTTTATATATATATATTTCTGTACACTCAAAACAATTTTCTGTGATATTCTTTAATACTAAATTGCATAAAAATCCTTTTTTAAACAATTTAATGACAAGAGAAATTTATAAAATTAATAAAATGAATAGTGTAATGTGATTTAAATTATTCTCTTTCCTGAAATGTTTCAGGTCAGTTCTTTATTTCCGATTCAGTTCAATAATTTTATTTAAAAATGGTTTAAGGCATGTAACAAAAAAAATCTTATATAAATTTAATAAAGTACAGTGGCGTAACTACCAATGGGCTAGGTAGTGCCGTGCACAGGGGCCCTTGAGCTAAGGGGACCCTCACGCCTTGACCACCAAGCAAGTCGAGCTTGCGATAATTTCACCATAATTGAGATATAAATATAAAAGATTGTTACATAGCTGTAATCATGGCAACTCAATTGAAAGTAATTTCAAACTTGTAAGGAATTCCCCTAAATTCTTTCCTTTGTTTGTGTATAGTGTTGCAAATTTTACTTATTAAAAAGTTTATATTTTTCATTTTTCTAATCTTTACTTGAAAATAAACATCAAGTTCCATGAAATGTCTTACCATACATCTAAAAAAAACTACACAGTGAAGCTATTTCTTCTTGGTCATTTTATTTTTTATAACAATATGATTCATAATAAGGTATTTTCCTGTTTCAATGTTTTGCAATCTGGTATCTGCAACAGACTGATGTAATTTTGACCCCCCCCCCCTCCTCTGTTTTTTCATGTGTTTTATTTTAAATAATTATAATAATTTTGTATTATATTTTCTTGTTTGTGCATATTCCTTTTATCATTTCCTGTCTATCACATATCAAATCGAACCTGGGTAATCACTAAATTCACAAGGAAACTCATATGCATACATGTAAGTAGTTTGTAGCTTTGCTTTCCTATGTTCTGCAAAGCTTGACACAGGGCTGATGTGAATCAGCTTTGTATATATATATATAAAATACACTTAATATATTTTTAATTAATAAAACTTCACCAATATTCTCTTCTTTTTTTTTGCACCAAGACCTTTGGATACCTAGCTACGCCACTGATAAAGTATATTGGGTATTCGTTTTGGGACCCACACAATTTTTTGGAAGAACAGTTTTAATGTTGGAATTTCTAATATAAATACAGTTACAAAAAAAAGGAACGAGTCTTACAGTAGTCGCATATGATGTGTAACATCTGACATGTTATCCTGGTAAATACGCAATAGTAACATAAATCCTGAAAAAAATCGGGTATGATTGGAAATAATTTTCTATCGAATAATTTTATCTTTAATTAAAATTTTATTTAATTAACACAAAGAGTCATGTAATTTTTTATCAAAAATAAATATTCTTGTTCAATTTGGGGAAGACACACATACAATAGACTTATGATGACTAAAATAAGACACATATACTTGAGATTTTAAAGTATTTAATAGCCTTTGAAAAACGTCAATAACAGTACTACTGTTAGTTGTCGGTATATTTCGGTTTGTGTTCATTTCGAGCTTTGGCTCATTCAAAAAAGCTATGAGCGGACAATCGTAAAGTTACCTGACTGACACAGATTTGGTAAAGCAGTAATTGGTTTGGGCGTTTGTTTCTGAGAGATTTGTGTTCGTTGGAGAGAAAAAAATCCCTGCTGTGTGGAGTTGAATTTTGTGCAATTCTTTTCGGCTGTACTCCTTCAGTTTTTAATTTATTTTCTCACGTTTCTTTTGTCGAAAATCTCGCATACATTCTGATTTGGATTTACTCGTCTCAGCAAATCACAAAATCGTTTTAAAGTTACTGTATTCCAGATTTCAATTAACTTTTTTCACCAATCATACTAAATATTTTTCTTATTTATCACTAATGTTATATTTTTAATATCACAAACAGAAACCAGCAATATATTTAAAAAAAATAAAAAGAATTTAAATCGGCATTTAAAACCGTGGAGGATTATATACCATAATGACTAAAGGCGCGAGATTCCCAAGTTCAAAAAAGGTCATGAAGAATACAAAGAAACTGTAAACTCAAGTGTCATTCTCTCTATCCGATCTTGGCTTAGAACAGGGATGGCCAACTCAAATGACCTTGCGGGCCACTTCGGAAAAACATTATAATCCTGCGGGCTGCAAACAAAAAATTATATATTTTTATTGACCCATCACAAACATTTATTGGAATGAAAATTTAAAACGGAATGAATTATTATTAATTTCATTATTTTTCATCTATACAAGCATAGATAATTTATAATAATAATGCAAGGATTAAATATGTTTAATTCTAGCAATAGGCAGCGCGATGGAGTTACAGGAATCGAGTGTGATGCTGCGCTGCAATACCGCACACTTCTAAGAATGTATCAAAATAAAAGAAAGGTAATAAATAGAAACAGTTATGAAGTATATTTGTTACAAAACACTACATTAAAAACAAAAATATTGTACAAGGTAACGGACCTCGTAATTTTGAACCATGGTCAAGTGACGGGGATGACACCCGAGATAGCCCCTCATCTCCTAACTACCACACTAAAGGAAGGATGTCTGAGCTCTCGACAGATTTAACGTGCATCGTGCCCCTACACGGTGGGTCTTTAGTGGTGCTGGGCTTGAACTTTAAAATTGTGGAACTATTTGCCTGTATTTGTACTTGCAGTGCATTCTTCATAGCGCATTAACTTAGAATTCATTTGGAAAAAAAGCATTGATAAGTTATCTTGAATAATATATGAAACACATGTATAAATGAAAATGCAAAATGTAGATACTGCTTTCCAGACAAAAATTTAAAAGAAAATTACTGCAATGTTATTTCTACGTTGAATTTTCAGTGAAGGAAATAAAAATGGAATAAAAACATCAGTAGCAATAGTAAATAAATTAATTGAAATATATGTTTTAAGAAGAAACTATTAATGGTACTAAAAATATTCTTTAAAATTATGGAAAACTTTCTGATTTATTTTAAATCAATGGTATTTCATCTTCGGAATATTTGAATCTTATTTAAAATGCGATGATCAATAAATCCATTTAGTATGTGGAAACTTTCACAATATTTGAAATGAACAGCGGAACAAGAATTTAGAAAAAAGAAATACACACTTTTCTTTCCAATTCCTGAAATTCTGTCCTATATTCTTTTTTGTTTAGCCGAAAGAAATAATTTCTTTTTGAAGCTGCGACGATGATCCATTTTATTTAATAATTGAAATAAACTGTGCAAAATAAGTTTTAAAACAGCTGATATTCAAATAACTTGGAAAAAAACACATGAATTTCAATTTTGGAGATATGTAAAAAAAGAATGCGAAAACTGATTCACTTTATCCTGACGATTCAAGTACATATAATAAATATTAATTGTTCATTTTAATTATTAATAAAATATAACTTGTTTAGTATATATAAATAATTTTAAGAAAGGTGGAATAAAAAACAGAGGATAGCTTTTTGTACAAAACATATTTGTGGTTATTTTCAAGCACAGACTCAAACTTTCCTAAGAATGATGTAATTGTAAATAGTATCTTGAATTCCTATAGATTCTTAGAAAACAAGACCCATTTTGGGGGGGGGGGACATCTGTTACACAAGCCACTGAAGAGTCATAAATTACCACCTTTCACTAAGGGAACGTAGGGAAAATTTCATGTATCCTTCCACAAGAAGTCGGAGTTACAAGTTTACTTTCCCCTCATTCCAAATATGCAATGCTGACTTATTTAATTACTCGCAAATAAATTAGTTTAAAAATTTTAAAGTATATGCGTTTGAAAGAGCATAAAAAATAAATGATTTCCGCTTTTTAACTTTTTTTATCCAATAATTGAAAATATTTTTATGATCGTTTCAACGCACTAAATGTAAATTTCAAGCTTTTAATAAATAGCTAGAAATTTTTTTTAAAAAATCAAAATCAAAAGAAATATTAATTTTTTCTTTATCTTTAGGATGCATTTTGTTTTACACAGTTAAAAGCAATACCTTAGACGTAAATTGAATTATAAGAAACTCCATAGGATTAACGTTACACTCAGGTTTTCGTGGTGGCGTGTCACCGGGAGCCTTAAGTCTTAAAAAAAAGCACAAGTACAACGTGGTCGAACTAAAATTTAAATAATGGCGGCTACATTCTGTTGTCCAATAGGTTTACTGTAATTACTTGTTGGGTCGGATAGGGGTTGCCATATAAAAAAATCGCTCCAAGGGTGACCGTACAGTAAATCTGTTACGTAATAATTGTTATTTTATAATTATTACATATGTGTTTATTTACAATTATTATTTTTTTTGTATTTTATAATTATGTTAAATGAGTATTCTTATTTATATTACAATAGGATGATTATTCTTTTTTATAAAATCCTCTATATTATGTGATTATTATATAAAATAAAAAGTAATACCGTATGAATATCTAATAATTATTACTATTTAGTATTATATGAATATTATATATATAATAATTTCTATAACATTATATTACAAGATTATTGTATACTGCATAATATTACTATTAGTAAATATGGTTTTTTTATATATAATACTAGCTGAAATGCCCGTTCTTCGCACGGGTTAAGTTTTAAAAACAAAAATTTATCTATTATGGAATTACAATATTTTTAGTGAGGGTAAAATCCTGTATAAAAAGTAGTATAACCAAAAGTTAAAAATATTTTTTTCAAAGCAAATATAAATAAAGATTACAGAAAAGTGATAGCAGTAGTGAGTTTCTGCTATGGGAACTATGGGTGAAATAACCTGCAATAGATGAACTGAAAGAAAAAATTAATGATAAACTGATTCACTAAATGCTATCATAAATAAGAAATATTAGGAAGCCTTCAACTGAAAAAAAATTAAATTAGTCCTCATATAATACTATCTAACATCTCTGTAATACATCTAATATACAGTATTAGATGTAATTAAATACTAAAAGCCTTTAATTAGTATGAACTAAAATCAAAATCTAACTAAAACAGTGGAAAAAGAAATCCAATATGAATGCCTTAGGCTGATGAACTAACGATCTCCATTTCTCTCGAAAACAAATTATTTTTGTACTTCGGACATCCATACCTACCGAAATATTTTCACTCATTCTCAAAACAAGCTTTTCTTTCTTACATCTTTCAATTAAAAAAAAATATCCATTCGTCGAGCTTCAAAAAAAAAAAACGTGGTATCCATAATGGCTTCAAGAAGAAAACAGAAAAACCGTTGCTTCTAAGATGCAATAGTGAGAAAAAACATCATCCAAATTGAATTTATCAACGCATCTTCCTTTCTCTAACAAATATTCTTTCAGCAGTTGTTTCATTTAAAAAAAAAAATCCACTCATTCCTTCAATTTAAACTTTCTAGAAAAATCTTGCACGTGTTCAAGTTGACCATCAGAAAAAAATGACAGTTGTCCGAATAGGGTTACTATTCCCTATATTTGCCATGGTTACCATATTGTAAACTTTATTGCCAAGAAGTGTGCCCTGCTAGGATCCACCCGTATTTTAGAATGATGAATAAAATCCCACAATTCATATTCCTTCCCCCCCCCCCACACACACAGTGATAAAACTGGAGATGTCATAAAGATGAAATATCATCTGCTTCTCCCTCCTCCATTATTGTTTTTTTTTTTCATCATACTTTTTTGAGAAATGTGTCAGCTATGTCTTTTTGACATGTTGCATTTTAAAAATAGTCCTTGGAGTGTGTCAAAATGGAGTTTTGATGTAGTCTATGTATCTGATCTAGTATTTTTCTTTCAGCCATCCTGGTTACTTCGGTAAAGTAGGAATGAGAAATTTCCATTTAAAGAAAAATCAGAAGTACATGCCAACAATCAACATTAACAAACTGTGGTCTCTGGTTTCTCAAAACCAAAAGGATAACCTTACAGAGGGCAAAGCTCCTGTTATTGATGTGGTTAAACATGTGAGTATTTTTAGTTTCATTCGCCTTTATAACATTATTTAAAAGCATGAAACATGTCTTAGAAAGCTTTTCTTGTAAGGTAATTTTTTAGTTTTTAAATGTTAATTCTAAAACACTGAACATCCAGAAACTTTGTACAGTCGTAAACAATTATTCAAGAAGCAAATTTATAGTTCTATGAGGTTTTTTTAAATTTAGGAGTCTGGTCACTTATGAAATAATTCATTGAAATCTGGACTAAAGGCAAATGCCTTGTGATTCAACATGAATATAGCATTTACAAACTTTTGTAATTGAGAAGAATTCATCAAAGAGAATTAAGTGTGAAAAAATAATTTCTTTATTCTTTATAAATTTTACACTGCTACTTTTCTTGGTAACATGGGTGGCATCTTAAGCGCAGTGGTCTGTTTCACACCATATGTTCTGGAGTCCTTAATGCAAGCACATTATAAATGCTCGAGTTCTGGAATTGCTTTCAAAAAGAAGGCGTGTACTCGAGGTCTTTCAGATAATCCCTTAGACAGGAATTGCAGGTTGTCCAATCTGGTGATCTAGATGGCCATGAACAGAGTACTTATATTGCATCTTGTAGTAAATAGTAGAGATTTAAGAAAATTGACAAATCAGTGCTAATTGGATATAGGGGTGCTTTGAGCCAAGTTGTTCATGTTCTCTAAGATGGGCAATAACATTATAATATGGTTACCTTGATATTTTTACCGTCTGGCAATGCAGTTCCCTTGGGGCTAATGTATGTTTGACTTGATTTTTATAATTTTTTTCCTACTGTAACCCTTTTCATTTCAGACTATTTCAATTTAATTTCTTAGGAAATTTAACAATTTCTGTTTCAATCGTTCTTCAAGACAGCTGCTTTAGTTTCCTGTTGTATTTTGTGTTATTTTTGATTATGGATATTTCTTATATCATTGGTGAGTACCAAGATATTTTTTTAAAAGAATTATTGCTGTAAATTGTGCGTTTCCACTTTATTTTTTAATAAGGCATTTTTAAACATTCCTTGTTTGATGAAATTCATTAAAGGAACTTGATTGATAATTTTAATACATATATTATATGTACTATATAACTATACATATTATATATATATATTGATTAATTGTTGATTGAGTTTGGTTATTTTCAATCTGTTCCAATATTCTTTGTTTGAAGTATATTTCAAAGCAGTTCTTTGAAATTACTTTCCTGGTGATTAGTTACAGCTAGGCCACCATTTTGGATTCCATATCACTCGACAACAAGCGCCAATATCGAATGGCATGTAGCACTCCAATATCAAATTAGTTCCTCAAACTGTTGTGTTGCCATATATGAACACATTATTCAGTGATGGGATGAATGGCTCTTCTCGTACTTACACAACTTATGATTTTAAAACTTTTAATTCGTTAAATGTTCCAAGAAAATACATTTGTTTGGGTCATTCAACTTTTTTTACTATCTGTGCATAAAGGATAAGCATCTTGTATGTGAATGGCTATTAAATGTTTTTTTAAAGCACTAAGTTGTGTAAAGGAATATCTTTAGAAATTAGTGTAATACTTATTACGAGGGGAAACGTAAAGTGAAGGTATGGTGTAGTGGCCCCCAACTCCTGCATTACTGATTAGTACTGGTCTGTTCAAATGGTACCAAGCTGCAAGAAGAGAGTTAAATTATTTCAGTTTTATATATTGAGATGTATTTCTCTCAAGTTTGTGCAACTTTCCATGGAAATCACTTTATATTCATTTTTGGTGGAACTGTATTATATTTTGAAAGCATATTTAAATATTGAATCAAAGCAATACAAAAATAGAAACAATCAACACTTCTTTTAACTTGGTGGGCCGCAGTGATAAAAGGGTTGGAGCACTAATCTGGAGGATTCATGCTGGAATAAATAAGTAAATTTTAAGTTAATAGAAAGATTTTATATGTGTTTATTTGAAGTTTTTTTTTAATGCTGTTAATGTATGTGGATATTTTTCTCTAATTAAAAAATTGTGGAATTTCTTGTTCTATAACTATTCTTATTTTTCTTCAGGGTTACTACAAGGTTTTAGGCAATGGAACTCTTCCTGATAAGCCTATTATTGTGAAAGCACGTCTTTTCACCAAATTAGCAGAAAAAAGAGTCAAGGCTGTTGGAGGGGCTTGTATTTTGACAACATAAATAAAGTGTTGATTTTGATGTGTTCAAATCTTTTATACTTTTACTAAAGACATAAAAAATTTACTCATTTTAGAAAAGGCGTAAAAATGCATCATTAACATAAAAAAACATTTCATTTTTGTTTTAAAAAATATATATATCGTTATCTGCCGAAATTAATAGTATCTTATGCTGGAATCTTTTGTCTTGATTTTCATGCTGAAAAAATAGCAGTTTTAAAAACAATAGAAATATCTGAAATCTTATGTCTTTGGAATTTAAATGGTCAAAATTGATTCCTTGGATCACTTTCCTTTTGGCACCTTTTAGTTAGTCTCTGTGTTCAGCTTGTTTATGAGATACCATCTCATAGATATGTTTGTTAACCTACAAATTTTAATAGTGTAGACTGGGCTTTTACTGAGAGTATAACTTTATCCCTAGGGGAAATTTTCTCATTCGATGCCAGTACTTGGTGTGTGTTCATGATGCGGGTGATTTCTATATTTGTCAATACAATTCACTTTCCCAAAACTTGTTACTATTCAGTGTTGTGCACTGGCTTTTTTTTTACATGTATAAAACTTTATCCTCATGGATAAGATCTAATTTTTATTTTTGATTATAATTAAAGAACTAATTTAGTTTAATCCACAAAAAACTGAGGAAAGATTTTATATTTAAATAACATTTTACCGTTAGCCATTAAAAGGACTGCCTATTTGATTAAAAATAAGAGTGTAAAAATAAAAGCTGGGGGTCTAGAAATTTGTTTAAAGACCAACACAAACAAGGAATATGGCTGCTTATGCAATTAAACTCAGGAATTCTGTGGAAGGCTTAAAACCATTAAGGTGCCTGACTAGTGCAAAATCATCAATTTTAATGAAAATGACAAAAAAAAATTTATTTGGTATTTTTAATATTTGAATTTTCTTCTTTTTAAAAATACCTTACTTTTGCTTGTATTCCACTTATTTACGAAGTTATAGCAGTTTTTATGTCAAGTGAGAACAACAGAAATGAACCGAAAGTTAGAAATCGAAACCGGAAGTGCTTTGAATTTGAAAGATTTTTACTCTTTTTTGGAGTTTTATTGAGTTTATTAATAAAATATTAATTTTGGTAATCTTAAAACTGAATATGGTGATATTTTTTAAATTATTTAATAGTTTTTAGTAAAATTTGGCAACAACTTTACAGATTTGTTGTTATATTTCGATTTGTTTATGTTCTAGCGATTCGATTCTTCGCTCCTCATTTAACTTATTATTTTGATATATTTCATAAAATAAACTGTCTTTTTAAAGACAAAATATTGATTAATTATGGCTAAATCAAGATCTGGAAGGTCTAAGAAGTGCCGATTTACTGGAAATCGTTATACCATTCATGCTACTATTAATGAGAATAAAACATCTGAGCTCAATTCTACTGAATCCGCTAGTGCCAAAAAATTGGTATCAAGCCATAAAAGTTTGGAAATTTTCTCAGAAAGGTTGTTGAAACTTATGAAGACAATAGAATTGTCAGCTTGACAACTTTGATTTCATAGTTTGCTGCCCTGATTGTTATTCTCAGGGCTTGGAACTTATAGAAGACTGTCAGTGGATTATGCTCATATGAACCTAAAGTGCAAAAACTGCTCCTTCTTTAAAGGTTTCCCTACGACAGAGAAGATGAAAGGTTCTTGTCTGATAAATTCTTCAATTGTTTTGGGGCTAAGGATAATCTTGAAAGGATTTTCAGCTGGCAAAAAGTTATGTGCTTTCCTGGGTTTACCTTTCCTATCAAAACTTGCTTTCCGCAATCATGAAAGCAACTGAACACGTTGCTCAAGAAAACATCAACGTTGCATTAAGTGAAATCAAAGACTCAAATAATTTCACTAAATGTGGAATATCTATTGATAGTACTTGGCAACGCAGAGGCTACTCATCTTTGAATGGGTGTGTAAGTGCCATATCAGTTGACACCGGTAAAATTTTAGACGTTGAAGTTATGACGCAATATTGCCACATATGCGCGAAAGGCAATAATCAATCATCGAAACATGGAGGTTGTTGGAGCCTACCGTATATTTGAGAGATTAAATGTAAGGGATGTGCAGTACAATGAATACTACGGAGATGGGGACTCGAAAGCATATGAAACTGTTAAAAATTTTTATGGAATTAATACAGTAACCAAACTCGAGTGTATAGGCCATGTACAGAAACGTGTAGGGGGGGGGCGGTTGCGTCAATTAAAAAAATGATGAAAGGTTTAGGAGGGGAAAATAAATTGACAGAATCCGGAACTATTTTGGAATAGCTATTCGAAGCAATGTAGGTAATCTATAAAAGATGATGAGTTGTGTAATAGCTGCATTTTTCCACTGTGTATCTGGAAAAAACAATTCTTTGCATGGACAGTGTCCTGGAGGATCTGAGAGTTGGTGTCGTTACCAAAGGACAAAAGCAGCTGAGAGTCTTCTCAAAGAAAATAAGCTAGGACTTCCTAATAAAATTATAAACCAAATAAAACCTACATATCTAAAACTGTGTAATGAAACGTTGAAAAAATGTCTTCATGGCAAGACACAAAATTGTAACGAAAGTTATAACATTTTGTGGAATATTGTTCCCAAAAATATATTTATTGGACTGCAAACATTTTGTTTGGGTGCATTATTAGCTCTGATACTTTTTTATGCTGGTATATTATCAATGATTCGAAATGTAAATGGTTCCCTATGTACTTAGACTTTAAGAAAAAGCTTTTTGACACTATAAAATTGTTAAAAATATTAAAAAATAAAAGTTTGAAGACAGTATATAATATTCATAATTGCTTTGAAAAGGTTTTTTTTTTTTTTATATAGAGGTTTTAGGTTTTTTTATAGCAGTATAGTTTAAATCTTTAAATGCATTTTTCTCTGAAACATCTTTTTGATATTTTACATCACGGTAAGCATGATATCTCAAAACGTTTTGTAGATAATTGTTTGAAATTTTGTATCATGGTTCATTATTATAGTATGTATGCTGAGACGTAGGGATTAAGAAAAAACAGCATGTTTACCTTTTTTATACTTTTTTTTTCTGCGTGATAAATGTGAAAAATTTGCATTGCGTGCACTTTTTGACCTAGTTTAGTAATAAATTAAAAATTTTCAAAGATATTAGGTCAGTTCATTAGTAACTGTTTTCTGAGTAAAATTATATGGGTTTCTTAAAATTTTATGCATTAGAATTTATTTTACTATGTTTAACGTAACGTACAAATAACGTCTAATCTTACATTATTAAAATTCGAAGGTAAACAAACGTATCTATCTATGTATGTATGTGCGTCTATCTTCTCACGAAGCGGAAGGTACCAAAAGATCGGGAATTTTCCGGGGAAGCCGTATTGTCCATTTATATTCCGATATTGTAATTAGTTGAAAAGATATTAATTAAAAACCTTAAAACGAATAATTTTTTTAACTCCTACCGGTTGTTTACTTGGCGGAACTTCCGTTCCGTTTCGGCCGAGCGGTGATCCGACGTTTTCGACCATCTTAAAATTGTCATCCAATTTTCGGTGTTGAAATCAGACAAAAAATAATTACAGAATCGGAAAGATCATTTATTTCGCCACGATACGGTATAATTTTTTTTTTTGTAAAATAACGATATTTTTTTTTTTTTTTTTTCCGAGTTTTTTAAAATAGTGTTAAAACTGATGCGTTTTTATGAAAATTATTTCTAAATCGTTGGGTATGAATTTTTTTTCGTGTTATTAAATCGATATTCAACACTAATTAACTTCAAGACTTTCTCTTTTAGTTCCATTCATTTAAAAAATAAAATTCCCAAAACTTTTTTTTTAAAAAGTAGTCCCAATTTTTACTTCACATTGAATAACTTCGTCATTTATGAAGGTAATCTCACAAAACCTTTTTTCCGTGTGTAAAGTAATATTATCCGTAACATATACGAAGATTGAAAAAATTGCTTTAAAATTACGGATTTTAAGAAACAGTTTGTGATTTTCAAAAAATGCTGTTTTTCTGAGAAATAACTTAAATAATATTTTTTTACATTTTTTATTTCAAAGTACGTTATTTTTGCAAATAGTTGGTGATGTTTGAGAGCATTAACGTAAAAATTATGCCCTTAAAATGAAGGTAATGATTTTTAAAATACGCTATTTTACATTTAGCCAAACATTGGCGTCGAAAATTAGCTTTGCGCCAAACACTTTTGACCTGTTTCGCCTTCGACCGCGTCTATAACTGAAGGGTTACACTAAAAAAATTCTTCCTTAAACAGGGGGAAATCAGTAACTTTGGCGAGTGAAAAAGTTACTTTTTCTTCAATTTTTCTTTATATAATTTTCAAAATTAAATAACTATATATGTCAGATTAAGATGATACAATGCATTTCTGAGATTCATTTAAAATATTTATCAGTATCGAAATTTTTGTTCTCTTTCATAAAGCTTATAGTTTACTTTAAAATAATGCCTAATGTATATTTCTTTTTTTGACATATAATTTCATAATAAAATCGAAAAATTTGCCCATTTCGAATTTTTTTTTTTGGAAATAGTCAGTTAAATAGGTTTAAATTCCTTAGGGGAAAAAAAAGCTATGTTCGTATTATATATTTTTTATTATTAATTGCTTTTTTTTAAAATATCAAAAATCAAACTTTTTGCAATACATTTAAATGTAATCTTCAATCGAAATCTTTCAATCGTTATGTGAATATCCTGTGGATCCCCTCAATTAAATTCAATTTTAACCTCCCATTCATTATTATTGCCTATTTTCACTTCTGCTACTGGTCTGGTTGGCTAACGCGCCGCTTCCGCTAAGTGTCTAATTCTTATTTTCTGGGTTCAAATCTTGAGGATTCGATTTTGTTCATTTCTGCTTATTTTTCCCACGTAAATTCTCTCTTCTTCAATGATTGAATTCACTTGCTGCATCCCCACTGATCTGAAATTTACTTCATTTTCAGTGCTGCCATTATTTAAGCAAGTGGTATGTCACAATTAATTGCTAAATGAGCATTTTTAATCAATTTTATTAGAAAATAATAAGTTAGTTTTGTATAATATAATTTTTTTCACAGGAGTGGAATGAAAAACTATAAAATTAAAAAAATTAAATGTTTTTATCAAATAGTATTATTTATTTTTTTGAATGTTGTTTTCAGTGAATGTTAGCATATAACTAGGTTTTCCCCCAAAAGTGGATTTTTAACACTTATATATGTTTAATCAAACATTCAAACGTTTCAAGAGCTATCTGTAGAATTTTTTTTATTAGTAGTTAATGATAATGGATTTAAATTAATATTTTTTTTAAAAATTAAAATGCATTTCTGAGATTCATTTAAAATATTTATCAGTATCGAAATTTTTGTTCTCTTTCATAAAACTTATAGTTTACTTTAAAATAATGCATAATTGCATGAAACTTTTTTTCCCGTGTCGAATATTTCAAAAAAATTTCACAATTTTACTTCAAGAATTAAAATAGTAGTGAAATTTTGTAATTTGAAAAATTTATACTTTCTGTTCTTTTTTCAGCATACTACTATTTTTAAAAATGCTACAGTTTAGTTTCCGGGAAAAAACTATCTTTCTTTAAAGAATTTTATAAAAAAAAACTTTTTTTTTTTTACAAAACAATGCTGTTTTGCATATTTTATGATTTTTTTCTCATATGAATCAATATCGTTGCGTTTATATAAAAATGATTTTTAAAACTTTCAGAATCAGTGATTTAAAAAAAGAAGCCGAAAACTTTTTTGAACGAATTGTAATAAAACACTCAAAATACTTAAATCAATCATTTAATAATTTCTTCATTGAAAAAAAAAAAATTGCATGAAATTTTTTCCCGTGTGTCAATTTTGCTTAAAAATTACGGATTTTAAAGATTTTTTTTGTGATTTTCGTAAAATAAAGTTTTTGCGAGAAATAATACAAGCATTATTTTTGTAACCTTTTTTCTTTAAAAATTATTGTTGTTTCCAATCAATTGTGAAAACTTGGTATTTTCAATTAAAAGTTGAGCCCTCAAAAATAATGAAAACTTTAAAAGACATTCTAAAGGCTTTGCGCATGCGCAAGAATCATTATTATCCCCCTCCCCCTCTCTGTTTAACGCTCAGTGGCCAATGTCAAATTTGCTGTAGTCAAACTTGCCAAGGTCAAAATACTGTAAAAAAAATATAATTCTGAAACATATATTAGTCTCACACACAGTATTATTTTCTTTTTGAATGATTTTGTGCAGTGAATGTAAATAAATTTCCAGGCTTTTTCATTCTTATATATTTGTAATATAACATTCAAAAACAACGAAATGAAAAATTGAATAGTCCTTTCGATAATTAACGGTGAGAATTTTTGTATTTATTTTTTTAGAAAATGGATTTAAAATAATAGATATTTTACGAAACTAAAGCAATATTTAATTTTTTTTATTATTATTTATAGATAATGGAATTAAATTAATATATTTTTTTAAAATCAAAGGAATGTTTCTGTTATTTCTTTATTAAATTAATTATTTGTTAATAAAAAGTATATCGCCTATTATTTTGGATAAAAATACGTTCTATACACATTTTTAAGCTAACTGTAAGTAGCGATTGATTGATTAATGAAAACTTGAAAATTATTTAATTATTTTAGATTCCTAAAAATTATCTATTATTAAAAAATGATGACTTTTTTTTACTCAAGCATCAAAATAGTTTTCTTTTTATTGTTTAAATTTATTATTTTTTTACTAAAGCAATATTGTTTTTGATATGTCATGAATAGAAACTTGAAGATAAATCTTATATCTGAGGGGAGAGTCAGCGGGAAAATAGTTCTACACTCAAAAAAGCCACTGTAACACCGTGCTGTAGAAAGAGAACTGAAACCTGTCTGACATTAGTAAGATCTGGAAGATATATTTTTTTTTTTTTAAAAAAAAGGGAATTGTAGTGACGTTAATATAAAGGAATCACACACATACCAGGAACTTTGATAAAGGAAGGTGAAATTCCATAGCAGTATGTTATGCATTCGAAACAAATTTTAATAAAACACTAAAAATACTTAAAACAAACATTTAATAATTTCTTTTATAAAGATAATTGCATGAAACATTTTTCCCGTGTGTCGAATATTTCAAAAAATCCTCACAATTTTACTTCAATATTTAAAATAGTAGTGAAATTTGAAAAATGTCTACTTTTCTGTCTTTTTTCAACATACATCTATCTTTAAAAAGGCTACATTTTCGTTTCCGGGGACTAAAAAATTGCAACGAAAGAACTGAAAACTGAGTGAGTGATTTTTTAATTCGCACTGTTCGCCTATTCGAGGGATATTGGCGATGGACCTCGAAATTTTCAACCATGGTCAAGTGACGAGGACGACACCTGCGCTTTCACCCATCTCTAATAATTAGAACACCACACCAACGCAAGAACAAATTTCGAAAAAGGGAGTTTTAATGACATAGTTAAAGAAATCACTCACATCGCGCACATAAGAGCTATCGGCCTGAGGGAAACACGAAATTTCCATGGGGATGAAGTTATTCACTCGGTAAAAGCCCGTGCAGCGCCGGGCTAAGCGGAGAGGAAAGAAACAAAGAAATCAAACTAATTTCGAAAAATAATATTGGAAGTGTTGAATTTGTGAAGAGAAGGGAAAATGTTAAGCGACAAAGCCATGACACGCACTCAAAGGTCATGCACTCACATAGTACGCGTCAAAACCACACAAAAGTGTTGGCGTCAGAAAGAAAGGAGGAAATTAACATGGGGATTAAGTTATACCCTCGGTGTAAGCCCGTGCAATGCCGGGCCATGAAAGCTAGTCTTACACTATTAAAATTCGAAGGTAAACAAACGTATCTATCTATCTATCTATCTATCTATGTATGTGCGTCTATCTTCTCACAAACCGCACCACGCAGAAAGTCGCGGAAGGTACCAAAAGATGGGGAATTTTCCGGGGAAGCCGTATTGCCCATTTATATTCCGATATTGTAATTAGTTAAAAAGATATTAATTAAAAACCTTAAAACGCCTAATTGTTTTACTCCTGCCAGTTGTTTACTTAGCGGAACTTTCCTTCCGTTTCGGCCGAGCGGTAATCTTACGTTTTCCACCATATTAAAATAGTCATCTAATTTTCGGTTTCGAAATTAGACAAAAAATAATTACAGAATCGGAAAGATCATTTATTTCGCCACGACACGGTATAATTTTTTTTGTAAAATAACAGTATTTTCTATTTTTTTCGAATTTTTTAAAATAGTGTTAAAATTGATGCGTTTTTATGAAAATTATTTCTAAATCGTTGGGTATGAATTACTTTTCGTGTTATTAAATCGATATTCTACACTAATTAACTTCAAGCCTTTCTCTTTTAGATCCATTCATTTAAAAAATAAATTTCCCAAAACTTTTTTTTTTAAAGAATTTTTAAAAAGTAGTCTTAATTTTTACTTCACATTGAATAACTTCGTCATTTATGAAGATAATCTCACAAAACCTGTTTTCCGTGTGTACAGTAATATTATCCGTAACATATACGAAGATTTAAAAAATTGCTTCAAAATTACGGATTTTAAAAAAAAAATTGTGATTTTCGTAAACTTATGTTTTTCTGAGAAATAAATTAAAAAGTACTAATTTGTACATTTTTTATTTCAAAGTACGTTATTTTTGCAAATAGTTGGTGATGTTTGAGAGCATTAACGTAAAAATTATGCCCTTAAAATGAAGGTAATGATTTTTAAAATAATTTAAAATACGCGATTTTACATTTAGCCAAACATTGGCGTCGAAAATTAGCTTTGCACCAATGACTTTTGACCTGATGCGCCTTCCACCGCATCTAACAAAGGGTTACACTAAAAAAATTCTGCCTTAGATGGGGAAATCAGTAACTTTGGCGAGTAAAAAAAAAAAAAAAATGCGAGTGAAAAAATTACTTTTTCGTCCTCACATTCATTACTGTTGCCTATTTTCATTTTTCGTTACCAGTCCCGGTAGCACAGGCGGTAAACGCGCTTCGCTTCATTTACACCGTAAAGCAGATCGTGTCTTTGCGAGTTCGAATCGGTGGGATCTCTTTTTTTTCATTTCTGCTAATTTTTCCCACGTAAATTAATTTTACTGATAAATACTTATTTTAACATGATCCTCTGTTATTTTAATGTACTTTTCATTTTTTTTTTTGCCTTCAAAAAGGTTTTTTTCTGATTTTTAATCATTCAAAGTAATTTCTATCTTTTTCAACAATTCGATTTTGTTCATTTCTGCTTATTTTTCCCACCCGTAAATTAATTCTCTCTTCTTCAATGATTGAATTCACTTGCTGCATCCCCACTGATCTGAAATTTATTTCATTTTCAGTGCTGCCATTATGTAAGCAAATGGTATGTCACAATTAATTGCTAAATGAGCATTTTTAATCAATTTTATTAAAAATAATTAATAAGTTAGTTTTGTATAATATAATTTTTTTCGCAAATACGTGTTTAAACAATTTTAACACAGAGTGGAATGAAAAACTATAAAATTAAAATTAAAAAAATTAAATGTTTTTATCAAATAGTATTATTTTCTTTTTGAAAGTTTTTTTCAGTGAATGTTAGCATATAACTAGGTTTTCCCCCAAAGGTGGAATTTTAACACTTATATATGTTTAATCAAACATCCAAACGTTTCAAGAGCTATCTGTAGAATTTTTTTCATTAGTATTTATTGATAATGGATTTAAATTAATATATATTTTTTTAAATTAAAATACATTCAATGCATTTCTGAGATTCATTTAAAATATTTATCAGTATCGAAATTTTTGTTCTCTTTCATAAAACTTATAGTTTACTTTAAAATAATGCGTAATTGAATGAAACTTTTTTCCCCGTGTCGAATATTTCAAAAAATTCTCACAATTTTACTTCAAAAATTAAAATAGTAGTGAAATTTTGTAATTTGAAAAATTTATACTTTCTGTTCTTTTTTCAGCATACAACTATTTTTAAAAATGCTACAGTTTCGTTTCCGGGAATAAACTATCTTTCTTTAAAAAATTTTATAGAAAAAAAAAACTTTTTTTTTTTTGCAAAACAATGCTGTTTTGCATATTTTATGATTTTTTCTCATATGAATCAATATCGTTGCGCTTATATAAAAATGATTTTTAAAACTTTCTGAATCAGTGATTTAAAAAATAAAACGCCGAAAACTTATTTGAACGAATTTTAATAAAACACTCAAAATACTTAAATCAATCATTTAATAAATTCTTCATTCGTAAAGATAATTGTATGCAACTATTTTTCCGTGTGTCGAACATTTCAAAAAATCCTCACAATTTTACTTCAAAATTTAAAATAGTAGTGAAATTTTGTAATTTTAAAAATTTCTACTTCTCTGTCTTTTTTCAACATACAATTTTTTTAAAAAAAGCTACATTTCGTTTCCGGGGCCTAAAAAATTGCAATGAAAGAATTGAAATGTGAGGGATTTTTAAAAAGTCGCACTGTTCACCTACTCCAGAGTTTTTTGGCGACGGACTTCGAAATTTTCAATTTAAAACTTTAAGAATCAGTGATTTTAAAAAAAAGCCAAAAACTTTTTGGAACAAATTTTAATAAAACACTCAAAATACTTCAATCAATCATTTAATAATTTCTTCTTTTATAAAGGTAATTGCATGAAACCTTTTTCCCCCGTGTCGAATATTTCAAAAAATTCTCACAATTTTACTTCAAAAATTAAAATAGTAGTGAAATTTTATAATTTGAAAAATTTATATACTTCCTGTCTTTTTTTCAGCACACAACTATTTTTAAAAAGGCTACAGTTTCGTTTCCGGGAAAAAACTATTTTTCTTTAAAGAATTTTATAGAAAAAAAACAACTTTTTATTTATTTTTACAAAACAATGCTGTTTTGCATATTTTATGATTTTTTCTCTTCCCGTGTGTCGATTTCGCTTAAGAATTACGGATTTTAAAGATTTTTTTTTGTGATTTTCATAAAATAAAGTTTTTGCGAGAAATAATACAAGCATTATTTTTGTAACCTTTTTTCTTTAAAAATTATTGTTGTTTCCAATCAATTGTGAAAACTTGGAATTTTCAATTAAAAATTGAGCCCTCAAAAATAATGAAAGCTTTAGACATTCTAAAGGCTTTGCGTATGCGCTAGAATCATTATTATTTTTTTTCTCCCTCTGTTTAACGCTCAGTGGCCAAGGTCAAACTTGCTGTTCTTGGCAAAAGTGAATGAGTGGAATAAAAAATACTGTAAAAAAAATATAATTCTGAAACATATATTAGTCTCACACACAGTATTATTTCCTTTTTGAATGATTTTGTGCAGTGAATGTAAATAAATTTCCAGGCTTTTTCATTCTTATATATTTTTAATCTAACATTCAAAAACAACGAAATGAAAAATTGAATAGTCCTTTCGATAATTAACGGTGAGAATTTTTGTATTTATTTTTTTAGAAAATGGATTTAAAATAATAGATATTTTACGAAACTAAAGCAATATTTAATTTTTTTTATAATTATTTATAGATAATAGAATTAAATTAATATATTTTTTTAAATAAAAGGAATGTTTCTATTATTTCCTTATTAAATTAATTATTTGTTAATAAAAAGTATATCGCCTATTATTTTGGATAAAAATACGTTCTATACACACATTTTTAAGCTAACTGTAAGTAGCGATTGATTGATTAATGAAAACCTGAAAAATATTTAATTATTTTAGATTCCTAGAAATTATCTATTATTAAAAAATGATTTTTTTTTTTACTCAAGCATCAAAATAGTTTTCTTTTTATTGTTTAAATTTATTATTTTTTTACTAAAGCAATATTGTTTTTGATATGTCATGAATAGAAACTTGAAGATAAATCTTATATCTGAGGGGAGAGTCAGGGGGAAAATAGTTCTACACTCAAAAAAGCCACAGTAACACCGTGCTGTAGAAAGAGAACTGAAACCTGTCTGACATTAATAAGATCTGGAACATATATTTTTTTTTTTAAAAAAAAGGGAATTTTGTAGTGACGTTAATATAAAGGAATCACACATATACCAGGCACTTTGATAAAGGAAGGTGAATTTCCATGGCAGTATGTTATGCATTCGAAACAAATTTTAATAAAACGCTCAAAATACTTAAAACAATCATTTAATAATTTCTTCTTTTATAAAGATAATTGCATGACACATTTTTCCCGTGTGTCGAATATTTCAAAAAATCCTCACAATTTTACTTCAATATTTAAAACAGTAGTGAAATTTTGAAATTTGAAAAATTTCTACTTTTTTGTCTTTTTTCAACATACAACTATATTTAAAAAGGCTACATTTCACCCTGTTTGCCTATTCGAGAATTTTGGTGACGGACCTCGAAATTTTCAACTATTCTCAAGTGACGAGGACGACACCTGAGCTTTCACCCATCTTTAATAATTACCACACCACACCAACGCAAGAACAAATTTCGAAAAAGGGAGTTTTTATGACATAGTTAAAGAAATCACTCAGATCGCACACACACACACACACACACACAAGTGCTATCGGCCTGAGGGAAACACGAAATTTCCATGGGGATGAAGTTATTCACTCGGTAAAACGAAAGAATTGGAAAGTGAGTGGGTGATTTTTAAATTCGCACTGTTTGCCTATTCGAGGGTATTGGGTGACAGACCTTGAAATTTTCAACCATGCTCAAGTGACGAGAACGACACATGAGCTTTCACCCGTCTTTAATAATTACCACACCACACCAACGCAAGAACACATTTCGAAAAAGGGAGTTTTTATGACATTGTTAAAGAAATCACTCACATCGCACGCACACACACACACACACACAAGTGCTATCGGCCTGAGGGAAACACGAAATTTCCATGAGGGTGAAGTTATTCACTCGGTAAAAGCCCGTGCAACGCCGGGATAAGCGGAGAGGAAAGAAACAAAGAAATCAAAGTAATTTCGGAAAATAATATTTTAAGTACTGAATTTGTGAAGATTGAGTGAATATTAACGTCCCACTGTTCAGCTACACGAGGCCTTTTGGGGATGGTCCACGTAATTTCAACCATGGTCATGTGACGCGGACGACACCTGAGCTGGCACCCCCTCTCCTAACTACCACACCACACCAACGCGAGGACGTTTGAGCTCTCGACATATTTTACGTGCATCGCTCCCCTACACTGCGGGTCTTCAGTGGTATTAGGATCGAGAATTTGTGAAGAAAAGGGAAAATGTTAAGCAACAAAGCCATGACACGCACTCACGGGACATGCACTCACATCGTACGCGTGAAACCCCACAAAAGTGTTGGCGTTAGAATAAAAGGAGGAAATTAACATGGGGATTAAGTTATACCCTCGGTATAAACCCGTGCAACGCCGGGCCATGAAAGATAGTCTTACACTATTAAAATTCGAAGGTAAACAAACGTATCTATCTGTCTATCTATCTATCTATGTATGTGCGTCTATCTTCTCACGAACCGCACCACGCAGAAAGTCGCGGAAGGTACCAAAAGATCGGGAATTTTCCGGGGAAGCCGTATTGCCAATTTATATTCTGATATTGTAATTAGTTGAAAAGATATTAATTAAAAACCTTAAAACGCCTAATTGTTTTAACGCCTAGCGGTTGTTTACTTGGCGGAACTTCCGTTCCGATTCGGCCGAGCGGTAATCCGACGTTTTCCGACCATATTAAAATTGTCATCCAATT